>JAOTAX010000002.1:3801946-3817180 GCA_025629825.1 Erythroxylum guanchezii
GTAAATTGAATAATTTATCTGCAAGCAAATCAATTATAACTCAGGCCTACAGGCATTAGTTCTTAATTCAGAACAGTGTGGGTCCTTTTCAGAGCTATGGCTCCACGCAAAAAAAAAATCCTTGTGGTCCTCTAATGTGTTGGATTTACTTATTTTCACACAGGGGTTGGATCAGCTATTCCAACCCTATCTTTCTTAATTTGGTAGGATGGAACAAGATAGATATTTGTTAATTGAAACAGAATATCTGATATCGCAGTTGAGTGACTTTCTGCATGTTGCTGTATTCTTCTTTTTTTATATTATATTTCCTACACTTTGTATGTCTTGACAAAGATGATAGGAAAGAAGTTACAGAAAAAGAGAATTTGTAAGTTATTGAACATTAAACAAAAGATTAAAATTACATTTTGAACCTAAATATTTAGTAAGAAAATACAAAATAAGCTCTAATATTTTTTAAGCTTTTAAATTAAAATAAACATGTTCAAAATATTTAAAACAAACTTTAAATGAATAAAAAATGTAATAAAATTAATTTTATATTAATTAAATGTCACGTCAATTATCACGTGAAATTATTTTTTTAACTAAAAAGTAAGTTTCACTAAGTAATATCATGTCAAAAATCTATAAAAGTGGATTATATTGTCAAGTAACAATGGAATTCACTTTTTAATTAATTTAACAAAAACTAATTACATAGTATTAAAATCTAATTTTTATTTAAAAATATAAAAATAATGTCACATCAATATTAGCGTAACATTTAATTGAAAGATAAGTAATCCTATTAAATTATTCATATGTTTTAAATGTTTTTAAAATGTAGAAGTTTAATTTGAACATTTTAAGATGTTATAATTTAAGTTATATTTTATGGTACATGCTAAGGTCCAAAATGTACCTTCAATATTAAAGAGAATCTATTAAATGTTTTACTTGAAAAGGTAAAATAGACCAAATCCAAAATTGGATCTAAATTGTTCAAATATGGTATAATTTTTTATTTTAAAATTAGTTATTTAATTATTATAATTAGATAAAGTAAAACAAATTATTTTTTCAAAATTCGAAGAAATTGGATTTATGATCTTAATTAAGCAATGGTTGATCATCTCTAGTTGCAACTATTCAAAGTCAAACAAAGAGAAGCTGTTGTAAGTTAACAAGAGGTTCAAGTTTCGTTTTCTTACCCTCTAGTATACGCCACTGACCAATCTACTTTGAAAAGTAAAACAATTGCAACGATTCTCAAATCATTTAGGTGGTTAGAGTTAATTGATAAAAGACAAAGTAAAAACAAAGTTTGCCTCTTTTAGGTCATTTTCCTGCACACTGTTGTCAACATCGAGCGGGTTTTTGGGGGAAAAAATGAAAATATAGAGAGACGTGTATTGCTAAAACGCCTAAACCTGCTAAATTGTGACTAATTATGACTTATCTTGATTAGCAAAAATTTTGTTTTCTTAACAAAATGAAATCCTTGGACAAATTGACGTTTAAGTTAAGAATAATGTAAGCATTAAACAAGAGCCTCCTCCCGTAACGTAATGCATAGTTTTACTAAACCTGCTGAGGAGCACTCAGCATTTGGTACAGTAGTCGAGACTTTTCTAGTTATGCAAGTGGAAATGGAATCACTTTCATTGTAGCTATATTATCAAATCATTCGCCAATTTATTACAATTACACCACAAATTCTGTGTCAGGTCTCTGCATAGGAGGGAGATAAGTTACACAGGCTCTTCAGATATCCACCTCGAATACATGGCAAAAGCTTCTGCTCTCTTGTACTCTGGAGCTGTGTGACCTCCCCCCTGTAAAAAGCCAAAAACGATCAGAAACGAACTCTATTATATTGTGTAAAAGAACACACAGTTCATTCTGATCATCCCCTGTAAAATGTATACATATCTTCACAGTCGCGAATGTTAACTTGTTAGAGTAAGTCCTAGTGTACCTGAAGCCATTGTAAAAAGCTCAAGTCGTGTTTGTGGAATTACAGGGAACAAAATCTTATAAATCTACCTGGTAAGATTTAGAATTGGGACATACCCTCCAATTTGGCCATCCACAAGCCACGGCCGCCAATCGTCCACGATGGAGTAATTCAAAGACCTTATCCATTCCTGAGTTCCCACGTAGCGTACAGCCAAGTCATGGTCACCACTGTAGACCAATGTTCGATAACCTTTCTTTCCAAGGAAGAGATGGTACTGTAAACTGTTGCGGATGTTACTTGCATAAGGTATTCCGTAATTGTCTCTCAGCCATTCCTCCTCCGTACCCTGCTTAAATTTAGTTTTGGTGTTACTTTTTTACTGATTTGGTTGAAAATTTATAAGCGGAATTATTTCATATCAAACAATAAATAAGAATAAAATAAATTATATATGAAAATATAATTTTTACGTCATTGTCTCAAGTTTTCTGATTATAATATAATATTTTGATTCTTTTCTCGTGACTGTGATTTCTTTTGGTAAGCGGCTCTATCAGTTCCCGTCACTGTGATGTTCTTTTGGTAAGCGGCTTTACAGAATGGACGAAGACATCTGACTTGTTACTTGGGGTTTTCTACCTAGTTAAGGATAAGCACCAGAACAGAGAGTTACACCTCGTAGAGTTCATCAGAAATAAGTCCCATTCCATGAACAACCGGAATCTTTGAGTTGCTGTAAAACTTGAGTCTGTAACAGTGATCCCTGCTAGGATTCCCTGTAACCCTCCAAGACCACATCAATATTACGAAAATGGAGAACAAAAGTAGAAAACTGGTAAGATATATGTTATATATCTTATTATTTAATTTTTACATTGTTAAATAATTGGACTTATAAGATAACATAGCTTCAAGATTTACATTGAATTTAATTGGGTGATGACAGCTGGACCACGGTTTAGTGTGTTTAAATAACAATTCTGATTTGACTTGGATTCAAATTGACATGATTGCTACACTTATGGTTGTGAAAGAATTCTACACAAAATAAAAGTCTATTTCATCACGTTGGTGGTATAATATGTTGGTGAGAGTCATTGTTGTCCTGTTGGATGGTGTGGATAAAAGATAAGGTGATACGAAAACCTCAAGAAACCAAGGTTTTTGAAACCCTCTAATCTTATTGAATCAAAACTCTAATCTTTTTATTCTAAGAACTTGCTAGATCAAACCACAATTTCAAAGTTTGAGACTCAATCCCAAAGAAATCAGAAATCAATTTACGTTGCAAGTACTTACTTATTGATACAAATCAATTTCTTGAAGTAACCATGAAGATATTCACGTCTCACTTGAATAACTCAAGTATGAAATTTTTATTCATCATCCATTCTAGGGTTACAAGGATATAATAAGGTATAAATACCCTTAACCAAGTCCTAACCCTAATAGGAATGAGTTTGCAAGCCCATTTAATGAAAACTAAGCTAATCCTAACAAATCTAGGAGCACCTAACCCATTGAACATAATCCGATCCAAGTCCTTTTAGGAATGGGCTAAGTACATTAAAACAAATAAGTCTCAAAATAACCCAAACAAACAAAGCACATGCTACTAACTAAAAGAACAGCCCATAAACAAGTCCTTGGGCCTAAAATAAGAGATAATAAATAATAAGCCCAAATTATCAAAAATGGGCCTAAATGGTTAAGTGCCAGCCTCTTCCAACGCCTCCTCTAATAAAGTCACAAGCTTGGGCGTGCCTTGGTGTTCCTCTATGGATGTTTCGGCCTCCTCATGTATTTGACTTGTGATTTAGGCTTGAACAAAAGTTTGCATTGCTTGTTTAAACCTTGAAACTTGTTGTGTTATAATTGGACCACTTGGCATGTGTAGCTTATAGGTTGATGTGTAAGACGTGGAACTCTATTGCGAAGGTTAGTTATATCATAAGCGAAATTTGTTTTGTGAGGATTTTGGTGGATAGCAGAATAAGGGAATTTGTGTTGCGTGTGGGTCAAAGGCTTTTGGGTATCCTACATGGGTGTCTTTCAAAAATGTGCAGTGGGCGTTAGAAGGTGAAGAGCGTTAATTGGTTTAAGGTTGCAGTGTATTGTGTACGTAAAGAGGGCATTAATTGGTTTAAAGCTGCAGTATATTATGTGCGTAAGGAGAGCGTTAATTGGTTTATGGCTGCAGTGTATTGTGTGTGTAATGGACTCCTTACGTTATTGATCTCTCCACCTTCAAGAGCTATATAAATATGGATTCAATGCAGCTTGTTTGTCATCAAATCAATGGATGGTAGTAAATGAGCATTCCATCTTGGTGCCGCCATTCCTTTAATTAGTTGACTGATTTTCAATGTGGGCGTGAAAATCTTTTTTGTCTATGGCTTGGAGTGACTCATGACTGGATCTTTTGATTATCGTAAGGTAGTTTAGAGTATTGCGTGATTCTGCCAATTTTTGTCAACAATTTTCAGATCCATTTCAGAGGAGCGAAACTCATCGGGAAGTTGTTTTTTTTTAATCTCAAGTGTATTTAGTTTTTGTTCTTTATTTTTCTAATCACATGAATTATTCGTTTATTGTTCCTTCGTTAAAAGATTGATTGAGAAAATCCTCTGTCGAGGTTAGTATAAGATGGTCGTACTATTGGGTGTGAAATTCTTTCATAGGAAATGAGGTTGAGAGATAGTGTCAATGGTTGAGTGATGTTAGCTAAGTAAAGTCTTAGGTAAATCTATTGTACTTCGGTAAAAAGTTATCAAACTGAGTGAGGACCCCGCAGACGTAAGCAAGGAGTATCAAATTGCGTTATCAAATTTTTGGTGCTTTTTATTATTTCGTTTTTTATTACTTTTGTTTTCGTTTATGCTAGAGACGTCCACGGTAAAATTGAAAAATTTGCGAAACTACTATCTTTTTTGGTTTCAATTAGTATTAGAGCAAGGTCACCAAGTCAGAACTTGGTAGCAAGTTGGTGCGGATCCAGGTTTCGCAATTATGACCATAAGAGAAGGAGCATCAATTATTAGGCCGCCGCTGTTGGACAGTTCCAATTATCCTGCATGGAAATCACGGATAAGAGTCTTTATTCAAGCACAGGGAACAAGAGCATGAAACTCGATGTTACATGGTTTTACACATCTGATGATTATTGATGATAAGGGAGAGACAGTTCTAAAAGATCCATCTAAATGGACAAGAGCCAAAGAAGAAACAACACTTGGAAACTCACAAGCATTGCACGTAATTTTCAGTGCTGTTGATAAAGGACGCTTCTCAATGATATCAGCCTGTGAATCGGCTAAAGAAGCGTAGGATACTTTGCAGACTATTCATGAACAGTCTAAATCTGTGATAGCGTAAAAAATACAGATGTTAGCTGTGAGGTTTGAAGAACTGAAGATGGATGAAAAGGAGACTATTAGAGATTTTCATGAAAAATTGCGAAATACAGCGAATTAGGCACATCAACTCAGAAAGAAATATTCCAATCTGAAACTAGTCAAGAGGACGTTGAGATCATTACCTTCGAGATTTATTCCGAAAATTGCAGCAATAGAGGAGGCCCATGATATTAATGATCTATCGTTGGATAAGGAAATTGGAATTATGACTAATTTTGAGATGAATCTTTTAAGGGGTAAACATGAAAGAAGCAAAGGATTATCACTACAGGTTGAAACTGGAAAAGGAATGAATGATGTAGAAGATGAATCCGATGAGAATGAGGATATGGAGCTATTAACACAAGAGTTCAGTAAGTGGCTGAAGAGCGTGAAAAAGGACAGATTCGAGTTTAGGCAAAACAGCGGGAGTTCATTGAACAACAACTTTAAACAACAAGCCAAAATTCAAAAGGGAGAAAGAAAAGTAAAGAGAATTTAATGCCATGAGTGTCAACGCTTCGAACATGTTCAAGCGGAGTGTGCTAATACCATGAAGAAGAGAAAAGGAAAATCGTATACAAGCACTTGGAGTGATATCAAATCCGGAAGTGAATATGGAAGTGAAGAAGAAATTGTGAATAGTGTTGTGTTAGTTGCTTTGTACAGCAAAAGCCTAGTTACTTGCTTAACAGCAACTGAGCAGGAAGTAATTGAAATCGGAAAATTTCGAGATAAACGCAGACCAATCAGCTCAAGGCTCGATCTCAGATTATGACAGTGATGAAAGGGGTTCAAGTGATAAAAAGGAGAACATTTACGAGGCTTATGAATTAACGTACGAAAAATGGGTGAAAATATGTAGAAAGAATGAAAGCTTGAAAGAAGATAATCTCTCCATGAAGAACACCATCCAAGAGTTTGATAAGAAATTGATGTTGACGTTAGATGAGCTTGGTGAAGCTAAAATGAAATAACTAATTACTGAAAAGGAATTGAGAATGTTGAATGCAGGTATAGAAAAACTAGAAAAGTTAATAGAAATTGGTAAGGTTAAAGGGGATCTTCAAGGAATTGGCTATAAGGGTAAGTACTCTAAAGTGAATGAGGAGAAAAATAATATGTCCAGATCTGTCCAAGAAGAAGAAACATTGAGAAAGAATCGAAGATTTGTACCGATGTGTCATTTTTGTGGAGTTATTAGGCATATAAGGTCGAGATGTTATGAAATGTTACAAATGATATTTCAAAGGGGTCAAAACAAAAAATCTAAAGACATTCTCCATTAAATTTTCAGCAGCAATCTATTGTACCGAAGCACACTTGGATTAAAAAGGGTCAAGTACAAGCATAAAATGTAGTGAAGGAAAAATAAGAAATTGTAGAGATTCACAGTTAGTTACTGCTTTTGAAGAAACTGTTCAGACAAAGGACAAGTCAGTTACTTAAGAAGAAGAAACCGATGACCGAGATAACGTGATGAGGAATAAGCCCAAGTTTGAAATTCTTTGAGGGGCACAGAGACTGTGTACTTTACATTTTTGAAGTATTTTTTGTGTTGTTTTAAAAAACGTAAAAAAAATTAGTTCTTCAGTTTTCATGTTGCCATTGTCGTCTCATCTTTTTAGTAATTTGCATTGTGACTTATATTTGGCTCCACTGAAGACTCTTCGGCTCTCTCATCAGTATGGGTCTCTCTCTCGAATATATCTCTCTCTCACTACATTATCAACAATCATCTTTATTAGCTTGGGTTTATGAATTTGATCAGTCTTATGAAGATGAAATTGAAGTAAGTAATGACATGTTAACATGTGTATTGACTAGTGATAAATTGTCATCTTGGCATGCTTATAATTATTCCGCTGAACCGACTACTGATTTTTATGTTTCTTTATTTGTTGAGCTTGATTATGTTGAAGACATTCTTAGTTTTGACAATGTTTTGTCCCAAAGGGGAGACATTAGATTGTTTATATTGAACGTTCCATTCAGGGGAAGATTTCAAGGCATATGCGTAACTATTCGTCGTGTTTTTTTTTTGGCTTCTTTTTGTCCCAAGGGGAGACTGGATTTGTGTATTTGATGGTTATATGTCCAATTATATTGTTTAGGAGGAGCTTCATATTTGTGACAAACAATGCCAAAAAGGAGAAGATTGTTAAGATATATGTTATATATCTTATTATTTAATTTTGGCATTATTAGATAATTGGACCTGTAAGATAATGTAGCTTCAAGATTTACATTGAATTTAATTGGGTGATGACAGCTGGAGCATGGCTTAGTGTGATTAAACAAGAATTCTGATTTGACTTGGATTCAAATTGACGTTGTTGCTACACTCATGGTTGTGAAAGAATTCTACACAAAATGAAAGTCTATTATTATCATGTTGGTGGTGTATTACGTTGGTGAGAATCATTGTGTACTATTGGATGGTGTGGATAAAAGATAAGGGAATTTTGCGACGATTTTGGTGGATAGCAGAATAAGGGAATTTATGTTGCGTGTGGGTCAAGGGCTTTTAGGTATCCTGCGTGGGTGTCTTACAAAAATGTGCAGTGGTTGTTAGAAGATGAAGGGTGTTAATTAGTTTAAGGCTGCAGTGTATTGTGTGCATAAGGAGGGTGTTAATTGGTCTAAAGCTGCAGTGTATTGTCGAGGTTAGTACGAGGTAGTCTTACTATTGGATGTGAATTTCTTTCACGGGAAGTGAGGTTGAGCGATTGTGTCAAGGGTTAAGTAGTGTTAGCTCAATAAAGACTTAAATAAATCTTTATACTTCGATGAAAGTTATTAAGCTGGGTGAGGCCCCTACAGACATAGGCAAGGAGTGTCGAACTGCGTTACCAAATTTTTGGTGCTTTTTATTATTTTGTTTTTAATTATTTTTGTTTTCGTTTGTGCTAGAGACGCCCAATATATCTGGAAACAAAGCATAAACACAAACATTAAACCCCTGATAGAGCCTCGAATCTCCGAAACTGAAATTCCCTACTAAAACTCATCCAGTTTCAAGTTTAAATGGAAGCGGTCCACGTCACTAAGGAAGGATTTTTACTAGTAAGCGAGCGTCAGCGAGCTGTAAGCAAAACTGTAAGAACAAAAGTAAAACGAAACATGAGCTGTTGACAGCTCCAAACGCCACCATTACTTTTTCTGCTTACTACAAACTTTCAACTATCTCGTTGTGAACCTAAATATGTAGTAAGAAATTACAAAATAAACTCTAATATTTTTTTAAGCTTTTAAATTAAAATAAACATGTTCAAAATATTTAAAACAAACTTTAAATGAATAAAAAATTTAATAAAATTAATTTTATATTAATTAAATGTCACGTCAATAATCACGTGAAATTATTTTTTAACTAAAAAGTGAGTCTCACTAAATAATATCATGTCAAAAATCTATAAAAGTGGATTATATTGTCAAGTAACAATAGAATTCACTTTTTAATTAATTTAACAAAAACTAATTACATAGTATTAAAATCCAATTTTTTCTAAATATATAAAAAATAATGTCACATCAATATTAGCATAACATTTAACTGAAAGATAAGTAATCCTATTAAATTATTCATATGTTTAAAATGTTTTTAAAATTTGAAGTTTAATTTGAACGTTTTAAGATGTTATAATTTAAGTTATATTTTATCGTAAATGCTAAGGTCCAAAATGCACCTTCAACATTAAAGAGAATCTATGGATTTATGATCTTAATTAAGTAATGGTTCATCATCTCTAGTTGCAACTATTCAAAGTCAAACAAAGAGAAGCTGTTGTAAGTTAACAAGAGGTTCAAGTTTCGTTTTCTTCCCCTCTAGTATACGCCACTGACCAATCTACTTTGAAAAGTAAAACAACTGCAACGATTCTCAAATCATTTTGGTGATTAGAGTTAATTGATAAAAGACAAAGTTGTCGACCTTTAATGACTGAAAAAACAAAGTTTGCTTCTTTTAGGTCATTTTCCTGCAGTGTTGTCAACGTCAAACGGGTTTTTTTGGGTATATAATGAAAATATATAGTGAAAATTAGTTTCGGTGAACAAGATTTAAAGTATCTTCTTAAAATACTTCGTGACTAAACAAAAAAAAAAGAAAATATAGAGAGATTTGTATTGCTAAAACGCCTAAACGTGCTAAATTGTAAAAATTTTGTTTTCTTAACAAAACGAAATCCTTGGACAAATTGACGTGTAAGTTAAGAATAATGTATGCATTAAACAAGAAAATTGACATTTCAGTATGCCAGAAAAGCGAATGATACAGAGAACAGAGGTTTCTGTTAAGAGCAGAGCCTCCTCCTCCCGTAAGGCAATGCATAGCTTTAGTAAACCTGCCGAGGAACACTCAGCAGTTGGTACAGTAGTCGAGGCTTTTCTAGTTATGCAAGTGAAAATGAACCACATTTATTAATGAATCACCATTACCATAAGGAGTATTATGGTCATTATCTTTTAAATAACTATGAAAGGTAGTTAAAGTTTTTGAGTTTAAAACCAAATTCAGAAAAATAAGTTGAATATCTTTTTTAAAAAATTCTGAATAAGTATATCTGCAGAAAAGCATTCTTTGACCGATAGAACTATAACAATAATCCAAGTACGTGATTTTTCTTATTTGACCGATAGAACTATAACAATAATCCAAGTACGTGATTTTTCTTATTTCATGTGCACATGTAAAGATCTTGTTTAACATGATCTATGTGATTATGTTTTATCTTACTTTTTATTCTAACATTGGTATCAAAGTAAGTTTTTTATTTTATTTTATATGCATGCTAAAATCAAGATGTCTTAACTCTGTGTTGAAATCTGGCTATTGATTATTTGTGAATAATTATATGAATATTTACGAATATCATTATTTTAGATATGCTATGTTTCTTGCTATATCATACTAGGCTCATGAGTTATTTGTGCATAACACGTTAAGTCGTGTTATTTTCTGCAACACCAAGATAGCAAAACTTGACCGAATAAGATTTGAGTTGTCCTTTAAAAAAAGGGCGATTCTGCTGCCATCTAAAAGTTAGAAGAGAATGATTAAAAAAAAGAAAGAAAGAAAGAAAACGAACTGCAGAGACGAGGAGGAAGAAGTCCCCTCTTTAAAAAAAGAAAACAAGAGGCACATGGCTTCTCCAAAAGTGAAATGTTTTGTTAAAAGAATAAGTATAACAAGATAAAGGCTTAACAAATGGGTTTTTTATATATATAAATAAGATTAATGCTTTATAGTTTTTGGATATATGTGTCATAACAACTAATAATGAGTTAATGCTTTGGGCTTTGAGATCCAACATATTAATAAGCATGTGACAGGTTTTAGGATGTAATGATATGTAGAGAAATGGTTAAAGTTTTGTGATCCAAAGTGATAGTAAGGTTTTGGGCCAGCAAACAATGAATGGGTCATATCTATGTAATGCCTTATGGGCTATGACTTAGACCCATAATATATGACTTTCTTTCATTAGGATTAAAAGCTTATGCCTTAATAACCGCATTAATATTAGGCAAGACCTTATTATCTATATTAATGTTTTAAATTAAATGTAGCATAAAGGATTAGGAATAAGTTTTCTAATTTACACAATCTAATTAACTTAGTTAAATTAGTTTCTAATTAAAATAAAATATTAGAAATTAGTTTTTCTAATAATATTAAAATAATTTGTTTAGTTAAAATAAACTTAGAAATAAGTTTTTTAAACCAACAAAATCAGAAATGAGTTTTCTAATTGTATTATTTTCGTTGAATTAACATTAGACATATGTGTTCTAATTAAATCAAAATTAATTTGTTTAGTTGAAATTAGAAAGGAGTTTCATTAGAAATTAGTTTCTAATTAAACCAAGATAAATTGATTAATTCAATTATAATTTAAATTAGAAAGAAGTTTTTAATTCAATTTGGATTATTCATATTTGAATATGATTAGATTAGAAATAAGTTTCTAATTGATTAGAAATTAATAGCATAATTTGATTAGTTCAATAAATTGCTAACAGAATTAAATTGTTTCCAATCTATGAGTATGAGTTTGCTATGTGATGGGCAAAATAATTTGTTTATTTTGTGCACTCTTCTGATTACTAAAAATTGTTTTCCGAGAAGATGCTTATTATTAAGCGGACGCCTAAGCTTATTCGATGTGAGGCATAGAAGAGACATAATGGCAACATGTATGTACAGTTAGTTAACATACGTTCAATACCTGGAGATAGTCTAACACACATGTTATTTCAGTTAATAACATGATGCAAGAGTTATGCTTTAGAGGTTGTCCAGCTTATGCAGATGTTGAAGTAAAGTACATGACTTTGCGTGCAACATTACCTCAACTTCAAGGCGAACTGTTACGAATGCTCTGAAATAATATGCTTAACGAGAAGACTTATAATTTGTTAGTGATGATTAAAGAAATATGTTGAAGGGGGTTGATTAGGACTTTGTATTTTATAGGTCTTCCAATGGAAATAATAAGAGCTATTGTACATCGAGCTTCATTAACTGTCACTCAAACTCGTGAACTCATTTCTGCGTAGGGTTCGTTACCTATAGATTGTTCGTAAGTTGTAGCGCATTTAATGCAATATGTTGTTGTATAAGAACAAAGTCTTGATTTTTATGAAATATGTTCACATGTATTTCTTATAGGAATTCGTCTAGATTAGGATTTGATTGTTGTATGAATGATAATTGAACACATTAGTGGACTTTTGATTTCATAAGCAATTGTGATCGAATTATTTACTTTATGAACGATTAATATGACATTAATGTGCATATATATTTCTTTCTTATTGTAGAAACTTAGTGTTTAAAAAAAAGCTACTGCTTCAAAGAATATTGTTGCTGAACTCAATAGCGGTGAGAAACTCCATGGTGACAATTATGAAATCTGGAATATGAAAATCCAATATATGCTGGAGGAGCAAAAGGCTCTTGAACCATTAAACTTAACCATGGCAGTTCTTGAGGAGGGCACTATGGCCCAATATAAGAGGGACCGTGATGCATATGAATTATGAAAAAAGAAGAACTCTTTAGCTCGCATTACATTGTTAAGTAACATGGATAATGATATCATGCGAGAGTTTCGTAAATTCGAAACTGCAAAGGACATGCGGTCCGCATTGGCTGCTCATTTTGGAGGTACTTCAGTGACCAAAGTGAGGTCACTTACAATCAAGTTTGATATTTATAAGAAGTACCTAGATGATACAATGCAAAAGCATTAGAGGCAAATGTCTAACATGGTAAATGAGTTACGTGATGTTGGTCATGAGCTTTCTGATGAACAACAAGTACAAGATGTGATTTGTTCCTTGTCTCAAAGTTGGGAGTATATGAAGATGTACCTAACTCATAATGAGAACATCAAGACAATGGAAGATGCTACGAGGCATCTCATCTTGGAAGAAGAGCGTCTTAAAGCCTCATAAGACATCTTTGAGGCATATGCAGTTAGTTTTAGATCACATGGAGTTATGAACAAGAAATGCAAGCATCATTGTGGACCCAAGTGGAAGAAGAATAAGAGATTCAACCACTCTCCTCAGGAATCCAAGGAGGCAAAATGGAACCAACATGGAAAGGTAAAGCGTCCCTTCAAGAAGAACATGAAATGTGTGAAGTGCTATAATTGTGATGACAAGGGCCACTTTGCTCGAGATTGTACCGAGCCCATGAAGTACAGCTTTATAGTACAAACATTTGTTTTGTGAATATTTCTTGTTCTGTTTTTCTAACTAAATCACATCCTTTGCAGACTCAGGAGAAACCAACCATATAACGAAGGATAAAGAAGCCTTTGATGAGTTTCGTAAACTTCCACGTGGTAATTGATGACTTTATGTAGGTGACAATTCCAGAGTTGTTGTACAAGGAATTGGTGTATGTAAATTGGACTTGCGTGGAGGACGACCCCTCATCTTACATGAAGTATTATTTGCTTTATAGATTCGTAAAAATCTTTTATCTGTGTTGATATTGGTTAACTTGGTTTCAATATAAATTTCCACAGAGGTGGAATGGATTTGTTTCTTAGATCTATTAATTATGGTCATGTTTTTTTATGCGACGGTTTTATTTTACTGAATGTGTTAAGGGAAATAATAATATTAGTTATTCATTATCTACATCTAGAAATTCCAACAATGTTGCAACTTTGTCGCATACTAGACTACATCATATTGGTCAAAATCGAATTAGTCGATTAACTAAAGAAGGACTTTTAGGTAATCTAAGTCAAGTAGATCTACCTACATGTGAGCATTGTTTAGCTGATAAAATGGCAAGAAAGTCATTTGGTAAGGGAACACGAGCTTTATATCAATTGCAATTAATTCATTATGGCATCTGTGGTCCAATGAATGTGAGAGCTAGACGTGGGGCAATTTATCTCGTCACCTTTATGGATAACTATACTCGGTATGGTCATGTTTATTTGATTTCTCATAAATTGGAAGCATTTAATTGTTTTATAAAATACATAAACTTAGTTGAGAATCAATTAGATAAAAAAAAACAAAAGCTTTACGAACTGATCGTGGACAAGAATCCTTGTCAGACAATTTCAAGGCTTTATGTGATGAAAAAGGAATAGAAAGGCAGTTAACAATTCCTAGAACCCTGCAACAAAATGGCGCCGCTGAAACACAAAATAGGACGTTATTAGAAATGATTAGGTCCATGATGACCCCAACATATTTACCAATCACCTTTTGGGGTGATGTGTTGCTAGCAGCCACCTATGTACTTAATCGTGTGCCCACGAAATTAATTACTAGCACATCATATGAGTTATGGACTGGTAGAAGCCCTGATGTGTCAAGTCTCAAACTTTGGGGGTGTGCAACCTATGTTTATGATCTCTCTCACAAACATGGGAAATTAGGCCCAAAAGGGAGAAAAGGTATTTTTATTAGATACTCAGAACACTCAAAAGGATATGTGTTCATTGGTAAACAAGGTAATGAAGGTGTAACTGAATTTGAATCACAAAATGTAACATTCTTAGATAATGATTTTCCAAAGCAAGGCGAAATAGGTAAAGACCTATTGTTATATGAGACGTTTGATCAGAATGATTATGTTATAAAGAATCAAGATGAGGAACTTCAACCAAATGGGAGCAATTCCTTAGAAAGGTTCTCTATGATGATTGATCCGAGTGGAAGCAATCAGATCAATCATGAATTTGTTTATGATGAACCTCATTTAAGATGAAGTAATCGAGGAATAATTCCTCGACGTCATTTTGAGATTGAAAGAGAAATTAATATGATTGTTCCATAAGAGGAAGAAAAGTCAAGGAATGTAATGAGGCTCTTACTAGCCCTGCTAAAGAGGAACGAATGAAAGCAATGAAAGAAGAAATGACTTCTTTAAGTTCTAATCAAGTATGGGACTTGGTTGACCTCCGTGAAGGGCGCAAAGCAATTAGGAACAAGTGGATTATAAAATAAAGCGAAAAGCTGATGGCAATATCAAAAGATACAAGACACGCCTTGTAGCAAAAGGATATACACAACATGAGGAAATTGATTACGAGGAAACTTTTTCACTTGTTGTGAAGTTTGCTTCAATCCGTCTTATTCTGGCTATAATAGCCAGTATGGATCGTGAATTACATCAAATGGCTGCTTTTCTCAATGGAGAATTAGAGGAAGAAATCTATATGGAATAACTTGAAGGTTTCATCAAGGCAGGTCAAGAAAATAAGGTATGCCGGTTATTAAAATTAATTTATGGCCTGAAGCAGTCTTCAAGACAATGGTACATTCGTTTTCATAACAAAATCATTTCGTATGATTTTCAAATGATCGATGAAGACCATTGTGTGTATGTTAAGAGATCCAAAGATAAATTCGCAA
>JAOTAX010000002.1:3831459-3919084 GCA_025629825.1 Erythroxylum guanchezii
GAAAATTTTGGGTAAAAAGGAGATATGATTATAGTGAATGATAAAATGATTTCGGTTACGAATGCGGTATGGTCGAATACGAAGGATTAAATGATTTGAGTAATTGATAAATTCCAAATTAGAAATTGAAATTATTTTGAATGATGTGAAAAAAAATTAAAAAATGAATTAAAAAATGAAGCAATATTAGTTAAGCTATGATTCGTTTGTCGTGAGTTGGGTTCCAGAAACGGGTCCCAACAATATGAGTTATGATTGTTTATAAGTATGAGTGGATTAGATTGAATCTTGCATTTGTATTTTGACGTGAGATGTATATGAATGAGATTGAGTTCTGATGTTAGATTTTGGTTTGAGAATTATTGAAGTGGTGTAGTTATAGGTTTGCGTTGTTTCTGCTGGAAATTCCGGACGGGAGGTCTGATGATGGTTGTTATGGTTGGATGTGATTTTAGAAGTGTGTATTTTTTTTATCTGCAGATTTTTTGGGCTGTTCAAAATACAGTCGTTATGCTGCCCAATTTTCGTTAAAAATCGGTTTATAGAAATGATAGAATAAGTATAAGATTAAAAGTTTAAAGATGTGCTTCGGATATGCGTGATTAAGAGTTATGCGACGCGATAAAATTTGAAGAAAGAAGTTTTGATGAAGAATAAATTTCCGAATAGGAAAAAATTATGGTGGCTTAATTTGTATAAGTTGGGATGAAGATGAAAGGTTTTGTTTGGTATAAGTTTAAATAAAGAGAAAAATGAATGAATAAGAATGAAAAAAAATTATACCGGTTTTCGGACGGATTAGTCTAAGGTTTCCTACACGACGCTTCGTGAACCTTTTCATTACCCGGATGTCGGATATGCGTTTTGTCCTTACGCGATTTGATTTCGATTTTGTTCCGCATTTTGCATTCGGACTTTGTCTGCTTCGATTTCAATTTCGGTTCTGATTCGCTTCGATTCGAAATACGCTGCTTTCTGATTTCCGTTTCATTGTTATCCGGTTCTTCGTTCCGTTTTTCGATTTCGTTTTTCGGTTGGGGTCCGGTCTCGAGATCGGGTCCCAACAACATCTCTCCATTCCTGTTTTTTCATAGTTTCTTCCACTGTGATCGGATCCCCAACAAATATAACCAATGGCGATGTAACCTCTCCCTCAATTTCAAATAGATGTCTAGGGATTCTTCCATGCTCACTTCTACGTAACTAAGCTGACTCCATTGATTCATTATGAGGAGACTCTTTAGATGAAGAGGTTAAGCTTGACGATGGACTTGTTCTTACTAATGTCAAGTTATGTGAATTGAGCAGAGTTATTACCTCTTTTTCAACTTCAACTTCTCCTTTCTCTTCTTCAATTAATGCCATTTGATTCTTATCTTTGCTTTCCTACTTCCAGGCTATCTGCGCATCAAACATTACATCTCTGCTAATGGCTATGCACTTCTTTATAGGGTCATAAAGGATATAAGCTTTAGAGTTAGTATAATAGCCCACAAACACAATTTTTTATGATTTATCTTCTAGCTTATGCTTATCTCCTGTTCTCAAAGCATAACATACGCAGCCAAAGACACGTAAATGGCTTACCGATGACTTATTACCATTACAAGCTTCATAAGGGCTTTAATTCCACACAACTTTTATGGGTGAGATATTTAGAAGATACACAATCGTTGCCACGTCTTCTATCCAAAAACTATTAAGAAGCCCTTTAGATTTCATTATTGCACAAGCCATTTCAACTACTATCTAGTTCTTCTGCTCAGTACTCCATTTTGCTCCGTAGTATAAGGTACTGTCAATTCCCTTTTGATGCCTTGCTTCTCACAACATTTTAAGAACTCCTTTGAGATGAATTCTCCACCCTGATCTGTGTATAAGGCCTTTAGATTTTTTCTGCTTTGCTTTTCTGCTATAGCTTCAAATTTTTTGAAATTCTCAAAAGTTTATGATCTCAATGTTAAAAAATACATCCAACTCATTCAGTTGTAATCATTAGTAAACGAAAAGAAGTACTTACTTCTCGAGAGAGACTCACTCTTTATGGGACTGCATAAATCAATATGAACTAGTTCCAGAACTTTTTAGTTGCTCGCTTAGCTTTTCCAATTGGAAAAACCTTTTTTTCTTGTTTCCCAAGCACATATCCTTCACATAGCTTCTTTTATGTAGAGAATGAGGGGAGGTTGCTGACCATCTGCTTATTTCTCAACAGTTGTAAACCCTTGCTATTCAAGTGACCATACATATAAAAAAAATCCAAAGGAAACATTCTATTTGGAAACATATTAGCATGAGCAAGTACTTTTCTAGATTTCCTATTCTTTATCACACATCGTGATCCATTAAATACCACAGAGTATCTACATTCAACTAGATGACCCACACTTATCAGATTGTGAGCTAGACAAGGAGCATAATGCACTTCTTTAATGAACTTCGCTTGGTTACCTACCATTACCATGGCTGTCCCAAGTCCTTCTATCCAAAGTTGCTTGTCATCTTCCAATCGCACCTAAGTTTTGATTAACTCATCTAGCTGCTTAAACTTGGATATATCTCTGGTCATATGATGCGAGCACCTATTATCAAGATACCAGACATCATTGATCAACCTCTCTTTAGAAGTGTGAACCATGAACAAGTAATCTTGTTATTCCTCTTCTTCTTTTACGTAATTGGCTTTTTCTTCTGACTTGGACTGACAAAACTTCTCTATATGCCAAAATTTTTTGCAATAAGAGAATTGGACTAAGCTATTACGACCTCTCCCCTTCCTCGGAATCCATCGCGACTTCCACCTCTTCCTCATTGATTGAAAGATTTTGCTTCTCCTTTTGAAAGGCCTTTTCTTTTTCCTTCACTGTTGTCTTATTAATCTTGATCTCATGTGCTTGCAATGAACCCATTAATTCATCAAACAAAAAAATGGACAGATCTTTAAACTCCTCGATTGCAGCTACTACATTATTAAACTTAGACGTTAAGCTTCTTAAAACCTTGGCAACTATTATTTCATTAGTAATTTTTTCTCCATAAGATATCATCTGGCTCACAATAGCAGAGATACGTGCCAAATACTCTTATATAGACTCATTTCCTTTCATGCTAAAAGTTTCAAATTGACGTCGAAAGGACTGAACCTTAACGGTAATTACCTTTGTTGGTCCTTGGAAGTCTGTTTTCAGGATAGACCATGCTTGCTTGACGGTAGTCGCTACAGCTATTCTGTCTTGTCTCGTTGTCATCACTTGTTTATACACAACCGTTCTCCATATAATCCAAGAGATCTTAAGATTGAAGAATGTTTTCATTTTTATGTTCCAATACTCATATGAATCTACCTTGATAATTGGAATTTGTGGTGCAGGCAAACTAATTGCATTTGAGTTTGTTGCCATGTTCGGGGAAAAAAATCAAGTTCCCAATTCACAAAAAACCTAACTGTGATACCAATATTGTTGCAGAAAATTAAAGAACAGTGGTGAAAGGAGAGATACAATGCTGCTGATCGTTCATATTATTGAAGTTGAAGAAGAGCCTATTAAATAAGTTTTACAATTAAACAGAAACGTGTTAGAAAAGAAAACTCTCTAACGTTCTACCTAGAAATTAGGAAGTACAACCACAAAAAATCATCTGCCTTATTTGCTGCTAACAGAATAACTAAAAATTCAAATTAACTACTTCTATTCTATAAATTCCTAAAAATTCGAATTAACTACTTCCAACAAAATCACTATATCAAAAGTATATGTTGATACTAACAAAATAACAAAAGAAATTTCTAAAAATTCGAATTAACTACTTTCATCATAAGTGTATGTTATTTATGTAATATGTATTTTGTCGCTATTTTTAAATACAAGTATAAGTAATTTTTAAAACAATTAAATAATTTTAAGAATTAATTTTTTAAATTTGTTAGACTAAAAAATAAGATTGCTTTTTACCCGAAAGTATCTAACAAATCCCTCAAGCAAAAACATACAAACTCAAGTGGATCAATGAGATATCTATCAAAATATTTGAGGTCTAAAAACATTAGCGACTCCAATCATGTGAATAAAACGTTTCTTTTAATCCAACAGACAAGCCATCGTCGAGTAGCTTCAAGACCCAAAATAGAAAGACCCACAAAAGGGAAATTATTTATATATATGACGAGTATTCTAACGTCATTTAAATCTTAAAACACCAGTAAATACCGTGGGATTGGTCGCTACGTTTGATTCTGAAACTCAGGTCGGCTTTGAGGACTTTTCGCAGGTTTGGTTGTGGTCGGTCTGATGTAAAGAACTAAATCTATCAAATTGTCAACAATAGGGGCTGCAGTGAATCTGGCCCGACCCGAATAATCAGTTCTACCCATAATTTAATTTAATTTAAAATTTGCCAGCAAAATTTATTAAAGGAGAGCGTGGTGGGATCCATGTTGTTGCTATCAAAACTTGGAACTTGCCTCGTTCTTTAGAATCCTAAAGATAAGATAAGATAAGTTTGAAGTATATTTCAAATATTTTTAAATTATAAGAGATTTAAATAAGTAGATGTATTTTATAAAAATTGATATATGTACAAAAGACTTTGGTACCTACAGAAAGTACGTAGCCTTTATCCTTTAACCAATAAAGAGGTTCTTTTCACGTGTGTATATATATGTGAAAAAGGGACTTTGCTGAGAGAGAGAAAGAGAGAGTAGCAGATTTGCTAGTTTAAACATATCTTGAGTCAAACCTGGGAAAAGTAAGTCGTGTTGGGTTTGGATTTGGATTTGAACATGTTGCCAGAAAGATGTAATGATGAAATATGCAAAGATGATTATAGAAGATCAAAGACTTGGTGTGTTCTTTTCATGCCTACTGATTAAACAATTGACCAGGATCTGCATTGTAGTTGAAGAACAGTTTAGAAGCAAACCCCACAGTTCAGACACTCACTAATAACATAACAACATAATAATTTCCAAAAAGTAAAAAACATGACAACATAATTTCATATTTATGTTTCATGATATGAAAACTGTCTTCTCATCGTTAAATTTACGCCCTTAATTTAAAAAAAACATGTGAAAAGAGTTATAATGTATATAACTTTTTTTAATATTTTTATAAATAGATTATTTCCATGATTTGAATTTATAACCTTATGTTACAAAAGGAGCAACTATATTTTAGTGTCAAATATATAATATAAACTAACATGTCTATCTCTGTTAGGATGCGGTGTAACAATGATTACAACACTTCAATTTTAAATAATTTTTATTAAAATTTTAAATTTTGATTAATACGAAAGAGGTATTTACTTAGTTTGATTGATGTATCGGCTTACAATAAAAATTGAGTTCCACGATTTAAAAAATAAAATTGAGAATAAAATAATTAAGAGGAAGCTTACCAAAATAAAAATGGCTTTTAACGATTTTTTTTCTGTTTTTTTTTATCAAACCACCCAATATTCGGTGTCACATGGGCAACCGATTAGTTAGAATTCGAGCCGGGTAGAACCCTTATAGGACGACGAAGCTCTCCCTCACGAGTTTTAAAACGACTTCATTTCTAAGATTCGAACTCGAGACTTTGGTTAAAGATAGAGGAGCCCCTACCATTCCACCACAACTCTCGTGGGTCTGTTTTTGCTATGATTTGGTCCTTTAGATAATTTATCTTATGAACTAATTTAACTTACCACTAAACCATTTTTGGGGGGCCTTAGGCGTAAAGGAGGATATCTTCAAATAAAATTATGCACTCAATGCTATTATTCTCTTTTGCATATTATCTTTTTCTTTCCAGAAACGAGTGGAGATGGATGAATGATGAATCTTGAAACATGAAAGCTCAGCAAAATTGCTTTTCTTTTTCAAGCTGAAAACAAACAAGAGAGCTAATGTTCACTTGCAAACTAAATTTTATACAAGTACGATGCTTGTTAAAACCAAATCAAAACGAACCAAACCAAACCAGACCATGAACCAGGGGTCAGCAAGTCCCTAAACCAATCAGAACACAACATTTGGTTTCCCAACAGCGTAGCTCCTGCTCCTCGGATAAGCAACTTTCCTCGCACCAATTTCATCGAAATTGGATGCTGCGTCTTCATCAATTCGTCCCATACCAACACTGGAGCTCTTGGGCAGCACTTGAGACTGAGACCCCACTTTTTTGGATGACTTCATCAGTTCTTGCATGTACAACAATTCCAATTCGCTCTTGTGACCGAGGCTCCTGACAGAAGCAGCTCTCACTAGCTCTCTGTAATCGTCGCTCTCTCCAGACATTGCAGAGCTAACACTGAAACTCCTGGGCATAGACGAGAATTGCCCATTTGGCAAGGCCATGGTATGACCATGACTGATACTCATAGAACAGTCCGTGAGGCTCCTGACATAGTAGTCCCTTGCTTTGCCCAAAACTTTTAACGGGAGCGTCACGATTCGCATGAACTTGCTTCGGCTGTGTCGTTTTGTCTTCATGATTCAAAACCAATATGCAGAACAAAACCTGATTACCGAAACTGGGAAGCGATCAGAATCCTAGAAGGGTTTTCTTTTCTTGAGTGAATCTATATAGAGGACAACAAGGTCGATGAGAGAATAGAAGCAATACGCGGTGGGATAAAGCTATACTATGAATATCAACACAAGACCGTGGTGGTTATTGATGTGGCTGCTACGAGAGCACACCGGATTAGAGCATATATAAGACTGCTTGCAAATTTAATTTAAAACAAGCAAGTGGGTTGATTTTGTTGACCGAAGAAACAGTTTCATATTTTTTGTGTATTAAACCCTATCCCGTTGCTGAGTCATACGCTGCTAAAATTTCTCGCGTTCAATCATGGGACTTTTACTCAAACAATTCAACTACAAGCCTTCAAATTTGAGCGAACGTCGAACAAACTTGTCTGACTAATATGAAATCAGATTATTTGTCTAGTTTTACTCTGTTTTATAGAATCTTAGCTATTTATTTTGCGGGCCTCATGTGAGCCCTACATAAATAAATGGCTGAGATTTATTGAAAACAATAAGACACCATAATATTGGACAAAGAATCTGAACTGACTAATACATAACAAATTCAAAAAGTTAACTTTTTTTTATCCGTTATCCTCTTCTAATGCAAGGTCGGTAAACCGAATTCAATCCAGTCAGAGCGCACTACAAGTCAACTCGTTGGCTGGTTTTTACAAAACAACTGCCGTAAACCTGTTGTCCCAACTGGTTGAATGCCACGCACATGACCTAAGTAATTATCTTTAACCTCTCTTTGGTCTATGCTTATCCAAGTGGGAACTTCGTTCCTCTCCAAAGAAAAAGTAAGAAAAATGTTGCATCCGACTATTTTAAGTTTAATTATAATATAATTAATTAGTTAACAAAAGCATAGTAAAATTAAATTAAATTTGTTTGACATTGGTCTAGCTAATTGTTATAATACATTTCTTTGTTTTTTTATTACATATTTTTACATTTATTTTTTTAATTAAAAATGATATGTTCTAACTCAAGCAAAAGACTTGGAGTGTTGAACCATCTTAGGGTAAAACAAGTTTTTAATTTTATACAACTCTAAAACGGGTCGAAATCAATTAGATAAGATCCTAAACGACAACACGTGGTGTAGAAATAATTGGTAACTTAGTAGTAAATAATAAAAGAGAAGACTAAACAAAATTCTTCTTTTTTTATTGAATTTTTTTTTTTCATTTAAGATGCCGTAGAATAGAGGTTTCGTGAATAATTTGACTGAAGAAGTTTGCTTACATTAACGAAAGTTCTAAGTTCTAATCGATATATTCAAAGTCTTCAATTCGTGCGTGACCACAAGAAGAATCAAAAGAGGCAAAAAGGAAGAAGGTATTATCAACGTGCATTTGCTATTTTTAAGTGTAATTTGTCAACAAATAAATATATAGAAGCACGCCAAGAGAGAATGTTATCATATTAAGAATATCATATTCAGACTAAAAAAGACGTAACACTAACTTCAAATAATATATTAAGAATGGTGTATTATTTGATGCATACGTGATTATACATTAACCAGTTAATACAAAAAAAATTATTGAGTCCGAACTTTAAAAAATGACAATTAAATACTTAAATTTTCAATTTTAAATTCCAACCCGATGTTAATATTTATATTAGCATTACTAACGTGGCTTGCCATATAAGACAAAAACTTTAAATACTTACACACGTCAAATTTAATTAAGTTTAACTAAACTACATCATTTTGAGATTGAAATCTCTAAATCAAACTCGCTGCATAAATCGTTGGGATTAAATATCCTAAATCAGTTTGTTCTTTCATAGAAAGAAACACGGCCTAAGGTGGCAAAATGCGTTTTTATTCAAATTATTAGAAATTGTGTCGTTGTCGTTTCATACTTCCATGACAAAGTGTCGTTGTCGTATTGCATCGATATGACAGTTTAATTTAGAGATTTCAATTCCAAAACTACATAATTTAGTTAAACTTAATTATTTAAGATTTATGTCTTATGTGGCAATTCATTTCAATGTTAACGGAAATATTAAAGTCAGATTATAGTTGAAAAAAATTAAAAGTTTGAGCATTTAATTGTCATTTTTAAAATTAAGGCTATAATTACAAAATTGAGTAAAGTTTGATAATTTTTTGTAATTAACCCTACATTAAATAGTGAGATAAACTTTTATAGTATTTTGTTACTCAAACAAAATAATTTAGATAATAGCAATAAATTAAGTTCAAGAGTTATCTATACTAAAATGTAATACTTATCAAATTTTAATATTTTAATTATATACTAAACATTTTCTCGAGCAAAATATAAAAATTGTACATGTTTTAAATTTATTAAAGTATGTATAAGCTATAACTAGTTAAATGATATATACTAGAAACATAAACATATTTATTATATTATATATTTCAATAGAAATAATAAAATTCGATCTTAAAATGTTTTCATGTATAAAATAAGAATAAGTTTTTATTATATACAAAGAAAATAAAGTACTCTCCTTAATTAAATACCTGCTTTTGTTTAAATTAACACTTTAAAGATATTTAATAAAAGATTTTAATGTGTAATAAAAATTATAAATTATAGAGCATGTATTTTATTATATTTAAATGATTTACCATTTATTATTTTATATGTATTTTTAACATTATATGCCTTAAAAAATTATAGTTACATGTATGATGTGTGCATATAATATTATATCTTAGTTATAATGGTATACAATTTATCACTTTATAATATATTTAATATATAAATTTTTTATTATAATAATAATAATAATAATAATAATAATAATAATAATAATAATAATATCACGAAATTTAACAAGTATTTCTCAAATTATACATATACATATGAGATAGATAGGCGACCAGATTTTAATTGATAGGCTCTATATGCACTATGTTGGGCCTAGTTGGTACTGTAGTGTTCGGGCCTAACTCGAGCCACTGGAACAGAGTCTTTAAGACGAGAACTTCTCAAGTTTGAGATAAACCAACATCCAATCAAACCCGAAGTTTCCAATCGACCATGTGGCAAATTACCATCTTCACATTCCTGACATGAACTGCTGAATGTCATCAGCTAAGTATTCAAAATCGATACTCAGTGATAAATCCAATTCGCTATGTCCTTCTTTTGTCATGAAGTGCAAGTGAACAAGAAATGAAAGTACCGATAGTGAATCTATACATAGTATTGCCTATGGCTGTGATGTGCATTTGTAAAGCCACAAGCGATCTTCACCCTCTCATTCTGGTACCGGGGAGTGGCGGAAATCAGCTAGAAGCAAGGCTGACCCGAGACTACAAACCCACAAGCCTGGTATGCAACAGATGGTATCCAATTCTGAAGCAGAAGGGTGGGTGGTTCAGGCTATGGTTTGACCCAAGTGTCCTGGTTGCTGCTTTCACTCAATGCTTCGCTGATCGAATGATGCTTTACTACGAGAAAGATCTCGATGACTACTCCAATGCTCCTGGAGTTGAAACCAGAGTCCCTCACTTCGGCTCAACAGAGTCTCTGCTTTGTTTAGACCCTTCCCTCAAGTAAGCCCATCATTTTAATTTGGTTTGATAGGTCTTATTTATAAAATTTTTAAGTTAAATTATGAGAAACCAAAATAACTTGTTGGCATATATTTATATGTGCATAGATTGGAGTATTTATAATTGTATCAAGGTAGCAAGATGTGTTACTGATGGACAGGAGTTTTCATTTCCAGACATATCACAGAGTACATGTCACCACTCGTGAAATCCCTGGAGCGAATTGGATATGTAAAAGACAAGACACTCTTTGGTGCTCCTTACGATTTCAGATATGGCTTAGCTGCAAAAGGCCACCCATCTAAAGTTGGTTCCAAGTTCTTACAAGACCTGAAACAGCTAGTGGAAAAAGCAAGTGTTCGCAACCGAGGAAAACCTGTAATAATACTATCCCACAGTTTAGGAGGTCTTTTCGTGCTCCAACTTCTCAACCGAAACTCACTCTCTTGGCGCCGAAAGCACATCAAACACTTCATTGCCCTTTCCGCACCTTGGGGTGGGACAGTGGAGCAGATGTTCACTTTTGCCTCCGGGAACACTCTTGGAGTGCCTCTTGTTGATCCCTTGTTAGTAAGAGCTGAGCAGAGAAGCTCCGAGAGCAACTTATGGCTGTTACCTAATCCCAGAGTCTTTGGTCAGAAACAGCTCGTCGTAACACAAAATGCCAATTACTCAGCACAGGATATCGCTCGATTTCTTACGGATATCGGCTTCTCAGAAGGGGTGTATCCTTATCAATCTCGCACGTTGCCCTTCATCATGGAGGAGGTGAGCGTACCTGGAGTTCCTGTTACGTGTATATTCGGCAGTGGAGTGAAAACACCGGAGACATTGTTCTACGGGGAAGATGGTTTCGATAAACAACCTGAAGTTGTTTACGGAGATGGAGATGGGACTGTGAATCTTCCAAGTTTAATGGCACTGGAGTCATTTTGGGGTAGCGTGAAGAGTCAATCTCTTAAGGTGATTATGATTAGTGGGGTTACTCATACATCCATTTTACAAAAGAAGATCGCGCTCGACGAGATCACCGGAGAAATTTCTTCTATGAACTCTCGGGTTACGAGCACTGTACGATAGATTAAATATAGGTAATTCCAAGATGAGGAATCCATCTTCATCAGCCAAAATTGTTTTGATCAATGGACTCAAAACTACTAGAGGCTGTAAGAGGTGTCGATAAGTTTAATGTTATGACTACGAACATGTGTGGATGAATTGGCTCCAACGTAACTATGTTGAGTGATTTTACAAGTATCAGAACTGCTGAATTCAGTCAACGACTCAATGCACCAAACAATAACTTCTTCAATTAAAAGAAACATAACTAAAGATGCTCCTTCCCCAACTGGGCATTCTCAGCAGCTTGCTTCCTTAAAGCTTGAAGCCTTTCTTTCAATTTCTTACTCTGCTCAAAATTAGCCTTTCTCTTGACAGCTTTCTGAGGGAAAAACACCACGATACAGAAAATCTAAACATGAGTAAAACTTTAAGCAACCAGAAAGAATAAACAGGACAGGAACTCACTTCCTCCCGAAAACAGCGATCTAGCTTCACTTTGAGCTCAGTGCACTCTCCAAAGAACTTCCCAATTGGATGGTCCAAATGGCATTTCTGAAACTGCTCTATTATCTGCAAAGGTTTAGCCCAGTTTTCTAATAAAACAAGAGAAGGGTTGGAACCACCAAACCCGAACCAAATGAACAGGATCGGCAAAAAAGACTCACCTCAGCACACATAGGGTGCCTGTGCAATGTCAATGGAGGATGCATTTCGCAGACCAACAATTCAACTGGTCCAATCACCAATACCCTCCTGCCAAATTAAAACAATAAAAATCAGAAGCAGCAAAAAAAGGGAAGAAAACTAACAAAAAACATAAAATTTTGTTGTTTTTCTGAGTAGACAAGTTCAAAGTCCAACCCCAAATCACACAGCCTGAAGCCAAAAATCAATCAGTTCTCGTTTTCAATAGCATCTATTAAACAAACCCCCAAAAAAAGAACGAAGTTGGGAATTTCTTCCCAAAATAAATAACTCCGAAATATGAAAATATAGAGATATAGGTTGAATTACCTTAGTAACTCAAGTCTTCGACTAGATTTTGGTTTCTGCCGGGGAACCGAGGGTGCGTGAGTGTAGGGTTAATTAGCAAAACAACAACTCCGAGAAAACGGAGATTTGAGAAATTGAAGTGCTCAAAAGCCACCAACTTGTGGTACATCTACTCGCCAAATGTCAGAAAGATGATGAAAACAGATTCAGTGTTGACAAGTCCGGAATTGGAAAGAGAGAAACAGCAGACTGCAGAAATAAGAATTAGGCCCGAGAAAGGAACCAGTCAAAACCGCTGAGTTGGTAAACTCATGACAGACACGCTCTTCTGGCTTCCACTGCCAGTCAGCTTGCTGCTCCTCACTCCTGTTTTTAAAAGTTTTTAGGTAATAATTTAAATTTTGGATGAATTCCATAATAAAAAATTTTAATTAGTCAATTTTTTATCCATATATCTTAATATTTTTATTATTAATAAGTTATTTTATTAATTAATCAATTAATTTTTATAAACTAAAACAAATCATTATAAATTAGTTAATTTTATTTAAAAATCTCTTTCTTTAATTGAATTTGTTTTGAATTTGGAAATAACATTTTATATTCCTAGTTTCTCTAGAAATTTGATTTCAGTTTTAAGACTTGTACCTTTGAGATATTCCTTTAACTTTTCAAATACATCTTTTGGTTTGTATCATGGATCTAATCTTATTGGGAACGGTACAATAATTGATGGTCTTTTCTGAATTAATTTGTAAGAAAATATTTTTCACAATACAATGCATGTCCATAATAATGCTGGTATTAAAAGATGTGTTATGAATGAACAATCCTCTATATTGTAGCACCGGAGATTGGGACATATTTCCCTTGAAAGAATTAAAAAACTAGTGAATGATGGAGTAATTAATATTCTAGATTTTACTGATTTTGATGTTTGTATGGATTGCTTAAAGGAAAAGCAAAACAACATGAAAAATAAAGGTGTCAAGAGAAGTTCAGACATATTAGAGATCATACACAGACATTTGTAGTCCAAAAATAGACTTGTATGGTCAGAAATACTTCATCTTATTTATAAATAATTACTCGTGATATATGTACCTCTACTTGCTTCATAACAAGAATGAAGCGTTAGATGCCTTCAAGGTATTTAAAACGGAAGTAGAGAAACAATGTGGTAAGCAAATAAAGATCGTGAGATCAGATAGAGGTGGAGAATTTTATGGTAGATACACTGAGGGTGGACAAGTACCTGGTCCATTTGTGAAATTTCTTCAAGAGCATGGGATAACAACTCAATACACCATGCCTGGATCTCCAGACCAAAATTATGTAACAGAAAGAAGAAACTAAACATTATCAGACATGATGGGGAGTATACTTAGCAGCTCTAAACTTCCTAAATCATTGTAGACTGAAGCTCTTAAAACGACAGTGTTTATATTAAATTGAGTTCCAACTAAGGATGTTTCTAAAACACCATTTTAGTTATGGAAAAGTTGGAAATCGAGTTTGCGAAATATACGCGTTTGGAGATACTCGTCTAAAGTAAGATTTATAATCCACAAGAAAAGAAATTGGATCCAAGGATTATAAGTGGATATTTCATTGGATATGTTGAAAAGTCCAAAGGGTATAGATTTTATTGTCCATCTCATAGTACTAGGTTTATGAAATAAAGAAATGCAAAGTTTCTTGAGAATGGCTTGATTACTAAGAGTGATCAATCTCAGGACTTAGTTCTTGAGAAGAATTATTGTGAAATACAAACTCCAACTTTAAGTAATATATTGATTGTCATCTATAGCATCCCTCAAAATCAAATGGGTCGTGAATAACCAATCATCGAAGTTCCACAAGCTGTTGATGACAATCTAATAGATCCGATTGTTCAGCAATTACCAGAGGTTGTTGAGCAACCAGTTGTACAAGCTCCTCCTCAGGAGGGCGCTAATACAACATTAAAAAGATCAACTAGAGAGAAGAAATCAACAATACTTAGTGATTATATTGTGTATTTACAAGAAGTTGACTATAATATTGGAGCCAAAAATGCCCTAAAACGTCTTCACAAGCCAAGAGTAGCAATAAATCTCAATTGTGGTATAATGCCATGGTAGATGAGATGAATTCTATGACATCTAAGAAAGTCTGGGATCTTGTCAACTTGCCTAATAGTGCAGAGGTCATTAGATATAAATGGGTCTTTAAGACAAAAAAGGACTCATTAGGCAACGTTAAAAGATATAATGCTAGACTTATTGTCAAAGGATTTACTCAACAAGAAGGAATCGATTACACAGAGACCTTTTCTTCTATATCTAAAAAGGATTCCTTACGAGTGATTATGACATTGGTTGCCCATTTTGATCTGAAATTACATCAAATGGATGTGAAAACATCGTTCCTAAATGGAGACCTAGAGGAAGAATTTATATGAAGCAATCGGAAGGATTCTCTTCTAGTGATGGTGAGCATTTGGTGTGTAAGCTTAAGAAATCGATATATGGATTGAAATAAGCCTCCCGTCAATGGTATTTAAAATTCCATGATATCATCTCTTCATATAGTTTTGTAGAGAATATCATGAAAGTTAGTGAGAGTAAAATTTATTCCCTTGTTCTATATATGGATGATATTTTACTTGCTACAAATGACAAGTGTTTGCTATACGAGGTAAAACAATTTCTTTCTAAGAATTTTGATATGAAGGATGTGGGTGAGACATCTTATGTCATTGGTATTAAGACCCGTAGGGACAGATCTCAATATATTTTAGGTCTATCCCAAGAAACCTATATCAATAAGGTCTTAGAAAGATTTTAGATGAAATATTGTTCACCGAGTATAGTACCTATTGTGAAGGGTGATAAGTTCAATTTAAACTAGTGCCCAAAAAATGAGCTTAAAAGGGAACAAATGAAAAATATTCTATATGCTTCTGCAATAGGGAGCTTAATGTATGCTCAGGTTTGTACAAAACTTGACATTGCATTTTTTGTTGGAATGTTGGGAAGATATAGAGTAACTCAGGTATAGACCGTTGGAGAACTGTAAAAAAGGTGATGAGGTATCTTTAAGAGACCAAAGATTATATGCTTATATATAGACGAACTGATAATCTCGAAGTAGTTGGCTAATCGGATTCAGACTTTGCTGATTGTGTTGATTCACGAAAGCCAACATCTGGATATGTGTTTATGTTTGCCAGTAAAGCCGTATCCTGGAGGAGTTCAAAGCAGACTTTGACTGCTACTTCTACCATGGAGGGTGAGTTCATTTCTTGTTTTGAGACTACATCACATGGTATATAGTTGAAGAGTTTCATATCTGAATTTAGAATTGTGGATTCTATTTCTAAGTCATTAAGAATATACTGTGAAAATTCAACTGCAATTTTCTTGGCCCAAAACAACAAGCGTGGTAGTCGAAGTAAACACATCGATATTAAGTATTTGACCATTAAGGAACGTATCAAAGAGAACAAAGTGATTATTCAATACATTAGCACTGAATTAATGATTGTCGATTTTTTAACAAAAAAACATGCCACCAAAGAATTTTAAGGATCATGTTGCTAGCACGAGAGTTGGTTCTATTATGTGATTTATTATATGTACTTTCACGAAACTCTTATTAATTTGTTGTTTTTCTCATTCTGGTGGACACATTTTTATTTTGAGAATAGCACATATTATGGGCCTAGAATAAACATCAAGGTTTATTCATTAAGTTAAAGTGAAATAAGAAATAGAATGCATCTTGATACATGGAAGATAATACTCACCTTTAGAGGACATATTGTCATGATTCGTGCATTTGGTTTCTTTCATTGTGTAGAGGTTTCATGACTTTTAACTTACATCTACAGCTCAAGTGGGAGATTGTTGTTTGTTGGAACTGTTGTTCTTTGGACCCAATAGTTGCACCATTTACTATGGGTCGCGTATGTTGCTTTACTTTTGAAACCACACGTCTGTTCCCTACTATCTTCTGTTATTTTGATGGAAGACAACAAGATATATAACCATCGGTCCAAAGGTATTGGGTCCTAAGGCTTAACAATATTCTGCATATACCATCTCTCTTATTTACTAAAAGTTTAAAAAAGTTCTCTCATATTTATCTGAAATCTCTCAATATCAATAACATTCCATATTTTCTGTTTTTCCATAATCTATATATATATATAGATTATGATCATGTCTAACACAACGTAGAGAAGAGAAGAATTGAATCTGATTCATTCAATCACTGCGCAAGATTTTCTGCTTTGTAAAAATTGAAAATGAGATGTTAGTTATACCCGACTTTTTTTTATATTTTTATAAAGAATTGATTAGTTTAAAAACGTTATTTGACCAAGTGACCAAGCTGGGTTCAGTCAAAGTCAGGGACCACAGAACCTGAAAAAGACGCAGCTTCTTTTGCTTTGTTTTTCTGTTTACAACCAAAGCTCGTCTGAAGTGACCTGGAAAGTTGCTAATCAAAGCCATATTTAAAGAGAACTAGTAAAAAACAAGTGTTTTAGTTTTAGGTTTCAAAAGTGGTGAGCCTGCACGTGCGGTGCACGGTCACTTCTTACTAAGAGATATACAAATTCTGTTCTTCGGTCAAACGTGAACTCCAGAGTCCGGCCTCAGTTTGAAGGGCAGTAGTCAGTACGTTAGTTTCGTGGGACATCTTTTTAGTTCCGGCTTTGCCCTTGCTTCTGCACTACTTCCTAGTCTGCAATTTCTACTTCACCCAATTCGAGGAGCTCTATAGTCTATCCACAGTCGCACGCATTACATGTTACAATTCTTGATTTTCAAAAAATTTTTCTAAAAAATAAAAGAATTATTAATAAATATTGATAATCATTAATATTATAAAATAAATTTCGGCACAACACGCGCCCAAGACTGGAGGCGCAATGGTCACAAAGTCGACCAACTGTCAAGGGTAAGACCGTAAATTTAGTAATGATTCAAGGCAAGACTTTTAGATTGTCGTTAGCTACGTTTGCAAATGCAGGCATAGGAAGTATAAGGAAAAGAAATGGTGAAATATACAATCAGAGATGTTATGTAACGTAATGGTTTTGAACATCTGTCCCACATAAGCGAAATCTTCAAGATGCAGTTTTGTTTGGGGCTTTCGTTGCCTGTTTCCGTGTGTGCCAAAAGAAAGAGAAATAGGGAAGACTGTGCACAGGGTTCCAGAATTTGGTGTGCCCCTTTGTTTCGTTCGATTTCAGTACTTCAATATATGTAATCTTTATTTATTAAATAGATAAATTTTTATGGAAGAAAAGGAACAGACGATCTGTGCTGTGTCTAGAACTAGGTGTGGTTCTCAGTGGTACTGGTGAGCCCATTCTTTCCTGTCTTTATAGTGCTGTAGTTTCCCTCAGCAACATCCTTTTCTTCTTTTAGCGTCGTGGGGTAGAAAGTTTGGAGCTTTGGAGTCACTGTTCATTCACTGTTGAGTCTTATCTTTTCTTTTCCTCTGCACCCATTTGGAGTGTTCTTTCATTCTTTGCTTTTTACGTGATCTGGGTTTGATGATTTCACCCTTTTTGTGGCAGCACGAAGAGGAAGTTCTTAGTCGGTATTGACTGAGTGCGTAAGGGAGAGAGTGCTTTGGTATTGGAGAAGAATATTACATGGTCATCATGTCTTTGATGGTGACGATGACCACGAACAAGAATGCTACTCTTTCTTTAGAGTAGAGAAAGAGATCGAATAAAGAGCCACAATTTAGAAAAAGGTTGTCTCCTTCAATGGTCAATTCTTCGTTGTGTTCGTCAGTGGAAGAGAGTGACCTTATGTCCATCTCTTTCTCACTATCTCCTCTGCTTTCCCAGACGTTTCTCGTCGATGTGATGGGTCTTCTTATTATTCTCTGTGTTGTTCTCTTTTGACACGTGAGGGCATTTTTCTTGGATTAGACTTTGGGACATCTCGTGAAGGGGGTGCTTTAAAACTCTGATGCACCATCTCGATAGCCATAGAAGGGAAGGAAATATGAAGCTACAAGTCGGTAGTGGTGGGCAAGTTCTAGATCTAGAAACCGCAGTTAAAGATGGCATTTTGGGTGGCATAGGTGGTGGGTTGATTTGCAGCAGTTTAGCTGATAAGAAATTAGATCTAAAGAAGATGATTGAGGAGCTTGAATCTGTTGAAGTGCCATCAGTTTTTATTTGTCCAATCTCGTTGGACCCAATGCAAGACCCAGTGACTCTATGCACTGGTCAGACTTATGAGAGAGCCAATATTATGAATTGGTTTTCTCTTGGCCACTATACTTGTCCAACCACAATGCAAGAGCTTTGGGACGATATGTTGACACCTAACAGAACTCTTCAGCAGCTAATCCATAGCTGGTTCTCGCAGAAATATTTGGCTATGAAGAAGAGATCAGAGGATGTTCAAGGGCGGGCTATCGAGCTTTTGGGGAATCTAAAGAAAGTTAAAGGTCAAGCCAGAGTTCAATCTCTAAAAGACCTTAGACAGGTTGTGACGACTCATTCTGTTGCAAAGAAGGCAATGCTAGATAATAACGGTGTTGACGTGATATGTTCTTTATTAGGTCCTTTTACTTCGCACGTTGTTGGTTCTGAGGCAATTGGAATTCTTGTGAATTTGGATCTCGATTCATCGTCCAAGTCGAAATTGAGACAACCCGCCAATATTTCCTTATTGGTAGATATTTTGAACGAGGGTTCGATTGAGACGAAGATTAACTGTACGAGGTTGATTGAAATGTTGATGCAAGGGGAAGATTTCGGTTCAGAAAATTTGTCAAGCTTGAGTCTTTTGGTTGCTCTGTTGAGGCTGGTTAAAGATAAGAGACACCCAGATGGTGTATTGGCTGGACTGCGAATGATGAAGTCCATTTGTTCGCTTGAATTGATTAGGAACTCGGTTGTGAGCATCGGAGCAATTCCCCAGTTAGTGGAGCTATTGCCTAGTTTCAACAAGGAGTGCCTGGAATTAGCTCTCTTTATTCTAGAGGTCCTCTCAACCATCCCAGAAGGAAAGTTGGCTCTGAAAGATTGCACTAATACAATACCGAATGTGGTCAATTTGTTGATGAAGGTCTCTGAGAGCTCGACTCAGCTTGCATTGTCGATACTGTGGGCAGTCTGCAAGCTAGCACCAGAAGAATGTGCTGCTCTTGCCGTCGAGGCAGGTTTAGCGGCGAAACTCCTCCTTGTAATACAGAGTAGTTACGATACTTCTTTGAAGCAAAGATCAGCCGAGCTCTTGAAACTATGTAGTCTAAATTACTCGGCTACACTTTTCATTTCCAAGTGTAAGCTTACAAGAACGATGCAATGAAGGAAAAATAGCAAATTTTGTTAATATATACCTTCTCTTCTGTTTATTCTTCCAATGGCAAAGGGATTGGAGAAGCTTGTCGGAGCCTATTTGGATCCGTGGCACCCTTCTAATTGATTCTAGGCATTAAAGGTTGAGTTTTGATTTCGTGCCATAGGAGCATCATAAAAGGTGTGGATTTTAGGCTCACTGCACGCTGTATAGTTGTTAATGGATTATCTAGAGGCCAGAGGTCTGAATTTTTTGCAATAACGTGACCATGAGTGCCATTGGCGTCGAAGGTTCTCCGTTTAGAGGGAAATGGTGTAAATTATTCTCCTGTAACAGAGTTTCATCTTCGTCTGGTAAAGAACAGGGGAAGTGTCTGATCCACAGAATTCGCTCTCACCCTTGTAAGTCCTATGGAGCACTGAGGTTTGATTCACAAGATTGTCTGCGTTTGTGCACATTATTTTTTGTAAGATTAAGATGGTGGATACCATGTCGTAATTTGTGCGGATTAAACTAATATAAAAGTTTCCAAACTCTAGTTTGGTGATTCTTCCTAAAATTTCTTTGCACTATCTGTTGAAAATGGTTGGCGAAGAAGGTCGAAGTACTGTCAAAAGTTACAGCAGAAGTGGTCAAAAGCAAGGAGTGACGAGAAACTCCATGTTCGCGCCTACCTCTGGCATCATCAAAACGGAAACTATTATTTACCTTTTTGAGGTAATAGGTTTAGTGAAGATGATGATTACATTCCACTGTCAAGATCTGGATACTAACGAAATGGGATTTCAAAGGGTCCCTCAGCTCAAGTTCTGTTGTCACGAATGGGTGCACACTGAGATCTTGGACATGAAAAGGGCCAAAGGACATGTTTGAAAAGAGAAAAGTGCTTGCAATGTCGTCAACCTAAAAAATGATTTTTCGATGAATTGGCCAATTTCTCATCTTTGGATGAGAACCAAAACCATGAAAGTACAAAGAGAAAGAGCTTGCATGAACACAGCTGGCAAAAGTTCGTTGTTTGTTTGAATACCCATCAAAGGAAGAAAATGCATTTTGTTTGTAGAAAATAGCTTTGTTTAGGACTCAATTCCTTTCTTTCTCTTCTATGGTTTCACTTTTATTTTTTTAATGTGATTTTTAGATTCTTTTATTTTTAGTTTTATTTTTTTTAATAAAAAACTATTTGATTTTTAATGTTACTTTAGTTTTTTTTTCTGATAATAATTATATATTAGATAAAAATTAAAGATAATTTATTTTTAATCAATTAAATTTATTTTAATCTCTTATATAATATTTAATAATAAATTACAAAATTATTTTATTTTATTAAAATAAATAATTTAAAGTTAAAATTTTATTTATTTTAAAAATATTTAATTATTAATTCATATTTTATTTGGAATTTATATATTTTAGAGATATTTTAAATTTAATTATATTTATTGATAATTATTAATTTAATTATAAAATTAAATAAGTTATTAAATTAAATTAAATTATTCATATTTTTAATTAATAATTAATTGCAGCTAATTAAATATATAATATCAAATTAGATTATTCATAATTTGTATTAATGATTAATATATTAAATAACTAGATAATATATTTAGTTGATAATAAATCATAAAAAACAGAATAAAAAATAAAAATCAGTTTTTATAAATTTTAAAAACTGAAAGAAATCAAAACTAAAAATAAAAACCAAAATTTCAAAAAAAATTTTTTATTAAATTAGAAAATAAAAATAAAAAACTAAAAAGTATTAATGAAAACAATCAGTGACTTAGTTTAAGACATATCTAAAATTTTCTATTTAATAGAAGAATAATTAATTACTATTTGATTTTTAAACTTTAAGATTCATAGAACCTTTTTCTTTTGTTTGAAATTAAAAACTTATAATTATTATTTTTAAGATATATATTTAATAAAATTTTGGTACGTATTAAATCCAATAACATAAAAATTAAAGGATCGAAAATGATTTTTTTTTTTTTTTTTTGAATGGGGATCGAAAATGAATTTGGACCTTATGAAAGAGCATGTTCTTGAATGTGTTTTCAGGCTCGATCCATTTTCTGGGTTTTGGATGTGCTTTGAATGCCTTCTTCAATGCAGCTTACCATTTGGTCGAGGGTAAGTAGGTCGTGACTGCCTTTGACAGTAAACTAGGAAGAGAAGACAGTAGGATAGTCAAACTCTCTTTAAAGCCCTTGTACGAAGGTAGATACAATGTAGGACACTGCAATTGAATATCTGTCAATGGCTCCAATTAAAACGCCCACCACAAAAGGCAATAACCAATAAATAGCCATTTCAAATCCCCGTTCTGTGTTCATCGGATTCAAAGTCTCGTTTTTATGGATTTTCTTGAATTGATCAATAAGGGTATTGATATTTCTCGTTGGAGGAGGAAATTGTTGATTTTGCTGGCAGTTGCTGGGTCTGGTTATGGTGTCTACGAGCTGTATAATTTGTCTTCTGTGGCAAAGAGAAGGAGGAGGGTAATGAAACTCGTCGGAGCCATGGTTTCCATTGCCGAAATGGTGGCGGATTCGGCGGAGACGATTCATGTTGTGTCTAAGGACTTGAAGGAGTTTCTGCAGTGTGATTCTGATCAAATCCCAAGTAGCTTGAAGCAAATATCCAAGGTAGTTATATCTGATGAATGCTCGGAATCGTTGGCCAAGGTTTCTCAGGCGTTAACGATTGGGGCTATGAGAGGGCATAAACTGCAGTCTATGATGGAAAAGAGATTGGAAAATGGTTCCTCGGCTTCGGGTTTTGTCGATAAAGTGATGGAGAGAATGTTGTCTGATGCTGGAACTGGGTTTGTCTCTGCTGTCGTTGGTAGTTCTGCCAAGAACTTGGTTATGGGGTTTCATGCCGGTTATGTTTCGGGTTTGTCGACTTCGCCGGATTTGTCTAAATGGGTCAGCATGGTTTCCGATGATCGGTGTAAAGAGCTTGTAGCTGATTGCATACAGAAGTTCATCAGCACTGCGATTACTGTTTATCTTGACAAGACAATGGGGATGAACCCTTACGATGATTTTTTCTCTAGCATGACCAATCCCAAGCTTCAAAACAACGTCAGTGACATACTGGTTAATCTCTGTAACGAAGCTGTCAAAACCCTCGTCAAGACATCCCATGAAGTATTAGCCAATTCTAATAGGAACTCCGGTTCTGGTTCTTCTCAGGATCAAGGACTGTCTTCAAGTAAACACGACGGTGAAGAATCATCGGGAAAACAAAAATCATTTGACGGCGAGGATAGTGGATGGTTTGACAGGGTTTCGTCTACTTTGTCGGAGCCAAGCAATAGGAGGTTTGTGCTTGATGTGACTGGAAGAGTCACTTATCAGAGTGTAAGATCAGTTGTTGAGTTTGTGTTGTGGAGGATATCAGAAGGATTGAAAAGAAGTATGAATGTTGTTCATGAAGAGGCTGTGGATAGGGGACTTCAAGTTCTCAGATACCTCGGAGGATCAAAGTCTTGTGTTGTACTAATTACGATCTGCCTTGCCTTGTACTTGCATGTTCTATGGGGCACCAGATTGCTCTTACCTGCATAATGTTACTGCCTGGATTTGTCCCCCCGCCTTCAACGGAGATTTAGAGGTTCTGTAAGTGTTCTGTTATTCGCTGCAATAAATTATTTAGTTGCTAGTTCTTTCAGTGATTTTTATCTCGCTGTCAATTAAAGTAAGATTGCGTATTTTTATAACGTTGATGTTTCCTTCTTTGATTTACTTTTACTTTATTTTTGAGATCTCCTTCTTAGGGTTACGTGTGGGTCAACCCAACCCCTTTAAGCCTAAGATCAAGTGTGAAGTAATATGAGTTCATTGAATATAGTTTAGCTGTTTAATTTTAAGTTGAACTAATCTAATTTCTTATAATCAATTAAATTTGAAAAAAAATAAATTCAAACTTAAAATGATATTTGACTAAATTTAAATACTCAATTTTAAATCTTGGCTTAACTTAATCAAATTAAAATTAATCCGTTTATTTGAGTCCGATTTGTTAGAGTAGTGCTCTAAAGATAATCACTTTTAGCACTTTTGTACAAACTTTATTTTGGTTAGTAAAGTGAAACGCAATTTTTATTAATTTAATGTTCATTTATTTATGAATTGATGTCGATCTTAAATCGAATTAATGATGTTCATGATACAAAAAATAGTACGAAGGAAATCATGATGAAATCATGATAATGAAGTTCCTATTGTGTGCAATTATGTTAGTATCTAAATTATCTCTTATCATAGGATTAATAAGACAGGACATTATTAATACGGATAGACTAGCATATATTATACTCATTGATTTGATTAAGCAGTGAATCTCATAAACTGTAAGCATGAGATGTTTAGAGTTAACATGTAGATGCTTACTAAGAGTAGTAAGTATATTGGATGACCCACTATGAGATTATCGCATAGATAATCTATCAAATGTCAGTGATTAATTTCATCATAGCAATGGTGCAAATATCCTTAGACTTAAGGTACTCAGGGATATCTTGGATACTGATCCTATACTTTGACACTATTCTTTGTTGCATCAAGACGAGGTCGCTTATAAGGTGGTGATTGGGTACAACTATTGGTATTCGAATATAATTGGGTAGCCAATAAATGATTCACCACTCCTAAGAGAAGGAGATGATACCCACAACCTCTTATCGAAGTCATTACTCAGGAGTCTCTAGCCAGAATAGTTATGTGTCATAAAGAAAGCCTTCAATGACGCATAGAGTAATGAGATCTTCAGGATAATGATTAACATCACTTGGACTAGATGTGACGTAGTCAGTCTACTGGAGTTGACATATAGCTCATACTCTAAACCAAATGGGGTATAGCATAGTGAAGAGACAAATTGCATGTAATTGTCTATGGAAAGGATCGTAAGTCGGATAATTAACTATCGAAGAGTTTGTGTATTAATTCACTTACATTTCGGTAAATTGGCATCATGAAACCCTTCATGATTTGCTTGGATTAAAAGTTAATTCAATTGACATGAAATCATTCACAAAGAGGTGAATGTGGTAAAGATTCTCACAAAGTAAAACCTTGCTGATCCGTTCACAAAAATCTCCAAAGAACTTTGAGGGTCACCTAAAAAGGATGGAAATGAGGAATATGTCATGCTTGCTTTAGGGCAAGTGGGAGATTGTTGGAGTTATATAATATAATGTCCTAGAAAGCAAGTGTGTTTACATATAAATTAATCTTCTTCCAATTACAGTTTTGTAATGAAAATATTTATTATTAATAAAACAAAAGAGTTCGGTTTTATTTGTATAAGCATAATATAACTAGTCATAAGGAACCAAGATTCTTTTGTTAATAATATGCATATACATAAAGATGTATGGAAACATGTATATTATTATAATCTAAACTAATTGATTCACAGTTGAATAATCAAGTTGGTCGTTTGATTATGATTTAGATTGTAGCATTGCTATTTATCTCCATATAAGTAAAGGAATTTACTTCAAGGGAATGATGAATTTCATATCATGATAGTAGTCAACTATCGATATTGGCACTATTAAATGAATTTGGAATCAAGTATGTTTTCAAGAATAAAGTAGGTCGTTACCTTAGTCTTAAAACATACATTTTAGCATTTGCTTATTATGGACCACAATCTTGATGAGTGGTGAGTTCATACGTATTTCATTATAATTCTTTATACGATCATAATGGATTTTTACAGAGTATTAATCCAGTGTTTGCATGTTGAAATTATTAATTCAGAAATGTATCAGGGAACATTCACTTAAATAAAGAGTTTATAGTGATATCATCACTTCTAGATGTTTTATGAAAATTGGTGATTAAACTGGCGCCAGGAGTTTGATGGACTAGCTACTCATCAAGTCTTAACACCAAGATGAGATCTTGTGTGTTAATCACTATACAGAGTAAAACGGGAGATTTAGAAGGAAAAACCAATATAAGGGCAAAACAGTAATTTTACCATTTGTTGTGCTGGCTATAATAAGGTTCATAATAGGGTTTGCAATTGGACATCTTATTTGAAATATGTATTCTCATAATATTTAGTAATTCAAGAGTTCAACTAATTGTCTTTAGTGGAATGACATTTATTAATAAGCTATAATTAATTCAAATGAGATTAAATTAATTCTGGGCTTATTAGAGCTTAAATTATTTAAGTCCAATAAAATTTCCCACTTGGCTTTAAGGAAGGTTATTAAGCAAAGTAAGAAATATAAATGGAGGTTTTAATATCCATGATTGAATGTTGGGTTTGCACTAATTAATGGTTAATTAGAAGCCCTAATGAACATTTAGAAATGGGGTAGACTTTAGTTTAATTTGATTAATTAAATTAAAAAAATTCTTTAAAAAAATGAAAGGTGCAATTTTGGTTTTATTAGGGATGAATGTACAGCTGGACATTTAGCATTGAATTGCTAAATAAAGATGGTATTTATCATGCTTTATCATCATTAATGGTTGTCTTTTAACCTTTTAGCATTCATTTAATTAAAGATGAAAGAGGTGCACTTGATGGATCATCTTCCTTCTTTTATCACTAAAATCGAAATTGACATGTCATTTTAGGTCATTGGTCTTTTCATATAACCATCTTAAAACAAATGAGAAGAGTCTCATTTAATGACTTCTTTATGTTTAATTAAAGAATGAAGTGATGCATTGGATGCTTCTTTCTTTGTTCTTTTCATGCATAACCGAAATTGACAAGGTGTAAGAGAGGTATTCATGCATTTTTGGACTCTCTCTCCTTTCTTGCATGTGTTAGCCAAAATTTGCATGAGAGGTGTCTCATCTTTGGCTTCTTTCTTCTAAGAAAATTTTCCTCCAAAGTTTTCTTCTCCTTTTCCACCAAAGGATCTTGTTAACCAAGTTATCCAAAAAAAATAAGTGGTAGATTGGATTGGTCGAGGATACAATATCGAGAAGATGATACAATAACAAGAAGAGGACACATCGCTTAGGAGAGGATCTATTGCCAAGGATAGGATAGCACAACGAGGAGTTAAAGCTACAACGAAAGAGTCGGTAATATAATCTCCATCTTGTTTTTTTTATAATTATTTTCCATATACCGTATCATGTATGACTTGGCATGTTGATTTGGTTATCTTGCTTCCGCTGTGTTTTGATTTCTAAACATTTTTAAAATCTACCACTTTAACCAAATCTTGCATGCTATATTTTTCCGATCCAACATGTATGAACATCGAAATAATGAATTTTTTTTATTAATTATAAAATGATTGGTACAATAAGTATTAAAGGTGATTGCCTTTAGAGCACTTCTCTAACACCTATAGTCGAGATTGTTGTTTATGTGATAACATAGTCCCTTCAAAAGCAGTTGACGTTACTCCATATGAGATATGGACTAATAAAAAAATCACATCTTTCTCATATGAAAGTTTGGGATTGTCTGACTTACGTATCAGGAAAACTTGAAGTGAAATATCATAAATGTCTGTTCGTAGGGTATCCTAAGGAAACAATTGAATATCAGTTCTACAATGCTTTAAAGCAAAAGGTGTTTGCCTCAAAGCTTGTTGTCTTTTTAGAGAAAGAGTTTCTTTTAAGAGAAGACAGTAGGAGCAAAGTTAAACTCGATGAAGTTCATGATGCTCAAACAGACGTAGATCAACTACATAAACCTGAGATTGTTGTTCCTGGAGATGAGACAACAGTTGAACCTTCTGACACACAAAATGTTCATAGGTCAAGTAGCATATGTAATGTTCCAGAGAGATATGGATATCTCGTAAGTGAACATAATGACGTATTACTCATAGAGGACAATGAGCCTACAACCTATGAAGAGGCTCTAAAGAGTTCAGAATCTGAAAATTGGCTTGAAGCCATGAATTCCGAAATAGACTCTATGTTAGAAAATCAAGTATGGACTTTGGTTGACCTACTCGAAGGACTAAAACTCATAGGGTGCAAGTGGATTTTCAAGAAGAAACTTGACGTGGATGGTAATGTAATTATCTATAAAGTGAGACTAGTCGCTAAAGATTATCGTCAAAGACAAGGCATTGACTATAACGAGACATTTAGCCTCATAGTCATGCTTAAATCCATTAGAATACTCCTAGTCATTGTTACTCATTATGATTATGAGATATGACAAATAAATGTGAAGACGACTTTCCTGAATGGAAACCTAGCTGAGGATGTGTATATGATACAACCTGAGGGCTTCTTATCCAAAGATGGCAAGAAGATATGTAAGCTTCAGAAATCCATTTATGGATTGAAGCAAGCATCTAGGAGTTGAAACATCCAATATGATGAGGCAATCAAATAGTTTGGTTTCTCACAAAATCCTAATGAACCTTGTTTGTACAAGAAGGTTAGTGAGAATGCTATTATATTCCTTGTGTTATCTATGTATGACATATTACTAATAGAAAATGATGTCTCAAGTTTGCAATCAGTCAAATTTTGGTTGTTCCAGAATTTTTCCATGAAAGACCTTGGGAAAGGAACTTATATTTTGGGAATAAAGATCTATAGAGATAGATTAAAGAAGTTGTTATGTTTTTCATAATCTACATACATAGATAAAGTGCTAAAAATGTTTAGCATGGAGTAGTCTAAGAGAGGGTTTCTTCTCATGACTCATGGGATAAAACTCTCGAAATCTATGTGTCCCAAGATGCAAGATGAGAGGACTTGTATAAGTATGATCCCGAATGGTTCGACAATAGGATCAATCATATATGTTGTGTTATGTACAAGACTCGATATATTGTATGCTCTAAGTGTTACGAGCAGATATCAATCGGATCCTAGTGAGTGTCACTAGATGGCTGAAGTACTTAAGAAGGACTAAGGATGTGTTTTTGATATATGGAGATGGAGATCTAGTGAGTGGGCCTACAGATGCTAGTTTTCAATCTGACCAGGATGACTCCAAATTTCAGTCAGGTTATGTTTTCAAACTAAATGGTGGAGCAGTCAATTAGAAGAGCTCCAAACAAGAGACGACTGCAGATTCAACGACTGAGTCAGAATAATCTGCAGCTGCAGAAGTGGCAAAAGAAGTTGTTTGGATCAAGAAGTTCGTTATGAAACTTAGAGTAGTTCTGAGCATTGTAGACCCGGTAATGTTATATTATGACACCAATGGGACTATTGCTTAAGCTAAGGAACCAAGATCTTATCAGAGGTCCAAGATAATTGATAGAGGTGATGTCAAGATAGAGAGAGTGCCCGCAGATCAAAACATCGTTGATTCTTTGACTAAGCCACTTCTTCAAATGAAATTTGATTCTAGTGTACTCGCCTATGGTATTAGATACAAAGACGATTGACTTTAGTGCAAGTGAGCGATTGTTAGAGTAGTGCTCTAAAGGCAATCACATTTAGCACTTCTGTACAAACTTTATTTTGATTAATAAAGCGAAAGGCAATTTTTCATTAATTTGATGTTCGTTTATTGATGGATTGATGTCGATCTTAAATTGAATTAATGAAGTTCGTGATACAAAATATAGCATGAAGGAAATTATGATGAGATCATGATAATGAGATTCCTATCATGTGCAATTATGTTAGTGTTTAAATTATCCCTAGTAATAGAATTGATAAGACATGACATTATTAATTCGGATAGACTAGCACATATTATACTCCTTAATTTGATCAAGTAGTGGATCTCACAAACTGTAAGCATGAGATGCTTAGAGTTAACATATGAATGCTTATTAAGAGTAGTAAATATATCGGATGACCCACTATGAGATTATCATATGGATGATCTATGAAATGTCGATAATTAATCTCATCATAGTAATGGTGTAAATATCCTTAGACTTGAGGTACTCAAGTATATCTTGGATACTGATCCTGTGCTTTGATATGATTTCTTGTTGCCTCAAGACGAGGTTGCTCATAGGGTGATAATTGGGTACAATTATTGGTATTCGAAAGTAAATGGGTAGCCAATAAAGGATTCATCACTCCTGATAGAAGGAAATGATACCCACGGCCTCTTGTCAGGGTCATTATTCAAGAGTCTTTGGCCAAAGCGGTTACGTGTCATGAAGAGAGTGTTCAATGACACATAAAGTAATAAGATCTCAAGATAAGAACTAATATCACTTGACTAGATGTGACGTAGTCAGTCTAATGGGAGTTGACACATCCCATACTCCGAACCAAGTGGGGTATAGAATGATGAAGGGAAGAATTACACGATAATTATCTATGAAAATGTTCATAAGTTAGATAATTAACTATTGAAGAGTTCGTGTATTAATCCACTTATATTCCGGTAAATTAGCATCATTAAACCCTTCATGTTTTGCTTGAGTTAAGAGTTAATTCAAGTGCCATGAAACCATCTATGATTTGCTCGGATTAAGAGTTAATTGAAGTGCTCAAAATAACCGGGAACCTAAGGGTCATACGCATAAAAGATCGGATCAAAAAACAAAGTGTGTATGACTGTCATTGAAGTAGGCCACAATTATGGCTTATAGGTCACGATCGTGATTAAAGGCACGACAAATGATGCATAAGTAAGTTTTTCACTTATGTACACATGAACTAATAAGTTAGAAATACACTTAAGTGACAGGATAAAGGGCTTATAAGGGTTCCAGAGTTATAAAGAAGTGGTATTGAGTCTTGTTCATGCAATTTATACAATTGTTGCATGAATCTAATTGCATGCAACACAATCTTGTTATATCTTTCCATTTGAGCATCTACTTGAACTCATCTTGTTTGGTGCTCTAACCACTCTTACTGTTTTTCTTCATCTTTACGTGTTCTTAGGTGATCAAGGAAGGTGTTTGGTGTTTGTTGCAACCCAAATTAATAAGGAGAAGATTAAAGAAAGGAGGAGCATTATAAAAGGTACATGTGCTGAAATTTTATGTTCTTATAATCTGTGTATGCATGCATCACAGATTCTGGATTTTTAAGGATGTCGTGCGGTTGGAAATTAGATTCCAACACTTTCGCTGACTTGTTATGCATGTGATGCATAAATCCATGGCTATTCCAACAAGTCTCTAGCTAGAGCAGTTATGTGTCATGAAGAGAGTCTTCAATGACACAGAGTAATGAGATCCTCAGGACAATAACGAACATCACTTGGACTAGATGTGATGTAGTCAGTCTAGTGGAAGTTGACACATAGCCCATACTCCGAACCAAGTGGGATATACAATGGTGAAGAGACAAATTACACGGTAATTGTCTATAGAAAAGTTCGTAAGTCGGATAATTAACTATCGAAAAGTTCATGTGTTAATTCATTTACGTTACGGTAAATTGGCATCATGTACCCTTCATGATTTATTTGGATTAAGAGTTAATTCAAGTAGCATGAAACTATTCATGATATGCTCAGATTAAGAGTTAATTCAAGTACTCAAAATAACTAGGAACCTAAGGGTCACATGCATAAAAGATCGGATGAAAGTGTACATGGTTATCATTTTAAGCAAGTCACAATCGTGACCCACTTTATGATAGGTGGTACATGAGTGAGTTCTTCACTTATGCACACACGAAATTAAGCTAAAACACACACAATTGAGAGGCAAAGGGTCTAAAAGAGTTTTGGAGGTTGAGAGGAGTGATTTTGAGGTTTGTTCATGCAATTGTTGCATGAATTTAATTATATGTAACTTGTTTATAATCTGACTCTTAATTGAGCATCTACTTGAATTCATCTTGTTTGGTATTCTAACCACCCTTACACATTGATTTTTCATCATCTTTACATGTTCTTTATTGGCTGTTGAAGGTGTTTGGTGTTAGCTACGACTCAAACAAGTAAAAGATTCAAGAAAGGAGGAGCATTTGTAAGGTACATATGTTGTAATTTCATGTTCTTACATTCTGCTTATATATACATATGGATTTTAGATTTTCTGGGGATATCGTGATGTTAGAATTTTGATTCCAATACTGCATAGCCATACATAAGATGCATGGGCCCATAGTTTCCTAACACGATTACAATCGACTTCCAATCAATTTGTCACCTACTATATACTCTTTTTTTATTTGCAAGTAATATTCAGTTTCCTCCCCGATAATTTCATTTTCTTTTATTTCTTAATTTGTTTCTTACAATAACCTCCTTCTTGAATTAGACATACTTGATTTATTTATAATTGATTGAATTAAAAAAATTATACCTTAAGTCTAATCATGCATAAACTCGTACATTATAAAATAAAATAAAATAGATTGATTTCCATTTTGTATAGAGTGCGAAAACTAATTTTCCCTATTTAATGAGATTATTAAGATTTTTTTAGTTTAGTGTCAAATTTTTTAAAGTTTTCAATTTAATAACTAGCCTTTTAAAACTTGTATAAATCATGTCATCAAGTTATTTTTGACGGGATGTCCACTAAATACTAAGTTAACGTTTATTTATTAGTCATATAAGCAAAAGTTAACATTTTAAATTAAATTATTAAAGTTTTAAAAGATTTATTACTCAATTGAAATTTTTTAAATTTAAATACTAGAATTTAAATCAGTAAGACAAGATATTTAAAATTCAAAATGTTTAATTATTAATAAAATTGAAAACTTTAAAATATGTTTGAAAAAGATTATCTTTATTCATAGAAGAATTTGAAGTTTAATTAAAAAATATAATTGTTCAATGAAAATTAATTAATTAATTTTAGTTTATAATAATTTATTAATTTAAAAAAATCGATTGATTAATTAATAAACCGATCAATTTTTAACAATAAGATTTATTAAAATAAATTAAACCAAAATTTTAAAAACTAAATTAAAAAATCAACAGGTTCAAATATTTTGTAGTTAAATTTACCAAATAGATTAAATTTTTTAATCATTGAATTATCCCAATAAGATTACACCCATGAGATGCTCTGTTTTTGTCTTTGTTGAGAGTATTGTGGATTGGTATATTAAATTCATCTTCATTGTTTCGTGGAATTTGGTTATTTCTTAGTAACGGATAAATAAATGTCTCATTAGGTAACGGAGTTTTAAAGTTCTAAACGTTTCGCTTCTTCGGTCATTATAAAATCTGTTCAATGTTCAGCCTGTCCGTTCCTAGTAACGACAGAACTTTGTTGCACATACTTAAACTAGGACGGACGTCCTATGTACTATGTTGACGCTAGTTTGTCGCGAAACAGAGGACTAAAGACTAAAGAGTACAAACAAAAAACAACAGTAAAAAGGCACAGCTCTGTACTTGACAAATAATTTATTATACTCGTCTCCTAGCCCCTAATGATTTCAGAGAAGACCAAGGCGGAGAGTTTTTCTTTACGACATGTCAGTCAACTGTTACATTAGTTTATATATTTCATTTCACTAAATTTAAGGCAAAGCAGATCCTGTGTTGTGCTCGCATGTATAAACGTAATCGGTATGAGCCATCAGGTTCCTTCTGGTCAAGCATTCCTCTTCGCTGATTCCTTCACAACTAATCTCTTCACCCAGCACAGCACTTTCTGGGTTAGCTGCCTACACGACATAACAAAACAGCGTTGGACAATCAGAAAACAGCATATAGTGATATATGTTAGCGAATACCGGACCCAACCCAAGTTTGATTTCTCACCGCAGAATCATCGGTGAGATTGGGACACGGCGGAGGCGACAGAGCTGCATCAGTTAGCATGAAGCTAAGTAAAAGTGCAATGGTGAAGAGGGTCGTTAACTTAGACATAGTGAGAGGGATAGAGTGAGTTTTTAGGCCGTCTCTGGGCTCCATGTGAGATATATAGGTTGGGAAGAAGGTTAGAAAATAGTAAAAAAGCTAGATATGTAAAATTTAATACGAATTAAATGTAGATATCGAAAATTGTCAAAATACAGCTCACAGCCACGTTAGGTAGGCGAATATGGAGTAATTATGAGGGTTGTTGAGATGAGATAGGATCATATCGATATAGGTCACACTCAGTAAGTCAACGCTTAAAAATACTATAGATTAGCTTGAAAAGTATTTGGACTAAGTTGACCAGGGAGAAGGAATAAGAGTTGGGGTAGGAATGCTCTTGGGTATAAGATGCAGGAGGTTCTCTAGCTTCAGGTCAAGGCCTGAAGTCCACATGTATTAATATTTAATACGCTGATCTAAGGATTAAGAGAATTCGGACATGATTGGGCTCGGAGAAACAGTTAACAGTAAATTGGATTTTGGATGTTGGGCTCCTATGTAATTATTTGCTAAAGCCTAAGTTTAGTGTTATGTAACTCCGACTAATCTGAAGACAAGCCTCTGCTTATCTTATTTGGGAGATTCAGAATTTGAGACCTTATTGAGAAGAAACTAAGCTCGTTATTACTTGAATTAACAAGTGTTTAGTGAAAAAGTAATTGTGAGAGTAACTTGTTTAAGTGAGTAGAATTGAGATTTCAAATTCCTATTTTAAGACTCAGGCTTGACTTGATCTTTGAGTTTGAGGGATCGACTTGAAGTCTAAACAATCTAACCATCTAATACAAGCAGACATCCTTTTAAATAAATTTACCTAAATTGATATTATTTTAGACAATTATAGGTTTCAGACCGTATCAGCCAGTACTGACAAGAAAGTACCGTACGAAACCATGTTCAAAAGCATTTAAAATATTATTTATAAACAAATATTTATTTATATGTTTTTTTAATTATTTAAAAATATTATTTATAAACAAATATTTATTTATATATATTTTTAATTATTAAATCAAATTTTATGGGAAATTTATATATTTTAAAAATATTTTAAATTTAATTATGCTAATTAATAATTATTGAATTAATTTATAAATAAAATTAAAATAAAAATAAGTTGTTTATATTTTTAGTAATAATTAAATTAATTAAATAACTATATAATATTAAATTAAAAAATTTAAATTCTTATTAATAATAAATATATTTAATAATATATATTTAATTGATAGTAAATTAAATATTATATATTTTGTTTCAAGTTTTACTTATAATTGGTCATTTTATCGTCACGAATTCTTGTTGTAAATTGTAATAGGATCTTTATTATTCTTTTTATTTGATGTTTTGATGTAATTATTATTTGTTATATGATAAAATTATAATATTTCAATTAACTATATTATTCTTAATTTTATAATTGAATGATGATTAAATGATTTTTTTGTATATTATTTATAGTTATTATTTATACGTGAAAATTAATATTAATAAAAATAAAATTTTGTTATTTTAAATTCTTCTTATTATAATTTTTAGAGACATGATTGATATAAATTATAAAGTATACAATATAATATACTAATGTATTATTTTATAATTTAAAAAATTAAAAATTATTTCTTAAATTTTAAAAATTATCTGAAACAATACGCTGAAATTAAGACCATGCAATATTCATGACATCGGTTAAAAGCCAGGTTCAAATTGAGTACGTGAGCTCAGTCAGTTCAAACCAATGATAATTTCATTTATTGTCATGCCCACTTATGCTAGTTTGGTCATTATTAAGTCACTAAGCATCTCTCACGTTATAATTGATTAAGGGAACATTTGCCTTTTTAGGAAAGATTTCATTAAGCACGCGAGCATGATCTTATCATTTTGTTTTGATCACTTTTTAGTCTGTTTGATCCCTTCCTATAGGGATACAATTTTTGATTTATACATTTAAATTTAGTTATTTTTAATTAAATGACTTAAATTTAGACTGATTCAAAATTTAATTATTTTAAACAAAATAATATCATTTTATTTAAAAGAGCTAATTTCGAGTAAGTCAGGCTTAAGTTATCAAGAATTATATCTAATTAAAAAATAAATTATTCTAATTTTTTATTTTAAAAAATTTGCGTGGGCTGGCCGTTGTCATTCATACGTTCGTTCCCGCAACTTTGATCCTCTACCATATTAGCAATTCGATTAAAACTCTGTTACCTTATTTTTATTTTCGTAGAAAGCGATATATTTACAAGTCTTTTACCTTATTTTCGTTTTCATACTAAGCAAACTGCCTGCACGTCCCAAGTTCCTTAGAATGGATTTTGCAGTATCGTCAAAACAAAACTTACTTGTTTAAGATTATAATATTCTCGTCTTTGTTTAAAAGACTTCAACAAGGCACGCAAACAAGATTCTTGGATTGTGACCGTGTGTAAATCTATGTCCGTGGCTACTAGCTTGGCTTAGCTTGGCTGATATTGGTTAGGAGAATTAGCACACACTCACCTAGCTTTTTCCGATAATGTATTTTATTTTTCAACGATAAGGAGGGACGGCGAAGTTGAAGTCGCCGTCAACATTTGGTGAGATGCATAGTGTAATGCCATATAGTCACTCTTTCAATTAATTTCAAGTTTTGTTTTGAGATAATAGAAAGTGAAAGCTGTGCTTTTCTTACTTTAGATTCATCTCTTATTGTATAATGAGTAGCATTTTAGAACATAAATGCTTCAATTTGTGAGTCCCTCCTTACTAATCATTTCCTAAGAGACAAAGGCCTAATTTTTAGTTGAAAATGATTTTGCTGATTTACCCTGAATGGCCCATTAGAGACATTAAATAGAATCACATAAGTATGTGCTAATCAGTAATCACGTAAGCTTTGTAAATACACAAAGTTGAGGGCCTTACCTTAAAGTTGCTGCTGTCATGATTAGAAGCCTCGACATAGTTCTCCTCAAATAAAAAGGCCCCGAAAGCCAATTCATTTCCTGATCTCTGAAACCACACTACTTGGATCTTCCAATTCATGGCTGCGACCACCTCCTCCTCAAGTTGCACCGGCATCTTCGGTTTTCGTTCAAACGGAGTCGACCCCAGAGGCCGTACTCCTTCAAGCCATGGATCATCATCTGCTGGCTGTACAAAGCTCGATGGGGTTGCTATGTGGTTCATCAACGGAGTGGCAAGTGCTTTTTTTGCGTCCTTAGATAGATGTTCTTGTGTCCGTATAACCACCGTGGACGATGCTGAAGAAGCCAACGACACGCCGTTGATTCTCTACGACGGGAACGCGAGGTATGAAGCTGCCACCGATATTAGCCGGAGGAGAAAAGGTAAAGGAGGGAATAGTTAAATGGTAACTAGAAGGAAGTGTTCTTAACGTGGTTTGAACCATCTCTTCCGACTTCTCAGATTATGTATATGATCGGAAGAGAGAAATCATAGCAAAAATAAGTGTTCAGTCTATGTATGTTCATAATTCCCAAGTACAAAGTTTTGCGAATTCTACCCTTTTTTGGTTTCAGAATCTGTTTTCAACTCTAATAATTGTATGTAGTTTGTGGATCGATGTTTAAGATACCATATATTTATTACAGATCGATTTCTTCGAAGTTCATACAGTGCACGATCAACCTGGAATCTGTAGAGATATTATATAACGATGTGAATTGAAGATAACAATGTGAATTGAAGAACTAGTTGCTTGATTAACTTGGGAAAGAGAACACACCACAAGCCTCAACTTTCTCGGAAAATTATCATAGGGCGCTGGCTTTAAGTATTCAAAGGAACTTTTAACATGACATTCAATGATGTTGCCACCTTGCTCGTAATCATAATGTCGCCAGATGGGAACTTGCTTTTTTTTTTTTTTCGGTTTTAGTCTACGGTGGGCGGTCTGAACCGTAATCTACCTTGGCCAATGATTGTCTGTCAATTGTTTATCGAGAAAATAATTGATTACTGCTGTTCATAGATAAAAATATTATGACAACCACAAATTTTTAAAAGAATATAGAGGTTCTGACTCTAAATTTAAGACAAACATGATGAGAAAGCTATTTATCCCGTCACCGCATTCTCAGGTAATGAAGCACAAGAGTGTCATAGTTGTTGTACCTAACTGCATTATTGGATAGACATCTCAAGCATGAGGCTGGAACGCCTGTAATTGTCTATCATGTCTTATGATTTTGTCCTCTACTTGGAGATCCAATCCTATTGGAACGAAGCATGCTGATGTTCTGTAATGGCCGGCGTTCAAATTGTTGGAACGGTAGAACCTGAAATTCGAATATATCAAATATAAATGACACTGTTTTATATCTTTAAAGTTTAAATAAAAAATTGAGTTTAGTTTAGAACGAACTTAGTCTAAATCAGAATTTATTAAATATAAACAACTTTATTTTATAGATTTAAAATTTAAAATTATTAAACTTAAACCAGACTCGATCTGACTATAATTTGTCATCTAACTTTAATTTTACAGTAACAGCGCCGTTACTGACCGCAAGGTGGAGGGCAATCAAAACCACTATTCGTTTCATATCGCGAGTCGGTTACTGTTCGCTGTCGTGGTAGCTATCAGGCAGTGTTACAGTGTACATGTAACGGCGGCTGAATAAAAAACCAACTCCCACTTGCCAAATTACCTTTAACCCCGTAAGGAGAATTACTTGCCCACTATTTTCGCGGTTAAAATTTTTTGCTGTACCTTACCGCACCCAATACTTGCTCTTCAACTAACGTTCTTCGATTCCGATTCTAGTCTCCTTGCACGCGATAAAAGAAAAGCATAGCCGTGTGGTCGGCGATCGCTGGAATTTAAGCTAGACGTTTCTCAGATAAAACCCTAGATTACTGGCCACTTGATTTGAAAACCGATTCGAAGAAGCTGTTTTACCAGTAATTCGACAAACAGAAATGCTAGCGAGTGGAGAAGATACACCTTCCAGGTATGGTTCATATTTCTCAACTCCTAGTTCAGTATTGAGCATTTCTCCCGTTGCTTCAATTTTATGAATTTGTGCGTCGATAGGTGTGAATTGTTGTCTATGGTGAAGAAGCACTCGACGATGTTAGTGAATTCTGAGCCTGAAGGTTCAGATGTAGTGATGGATTCGCGTTTTTGGTGCGATGTGTTCGACTTGTACTTTGTACGCGGAAAGGAGTCTACGAAACGCCAGGATGATGATCTCTTATTTTTCGTCAAGAAAATGGTGTGGCATTGCACTGATGCTATTTCATTTTACTGCTTCAGACTATGTTATGTTAATAGTAATTTGCGCGTCCTCTTTTTCTTTTTTTTTTTAATTGGGCCTTTTTAACGCTTTTCTGATGCTGCAGAGCGCAGAAGGATATGGTTTCAATGATAATGGGGAAAGTGACCCACCCTATTTTGTACGCAGGTGGGCTCCTAAGGTAAAAGCAACTTGAAGTCTGAGCTTTAACTTAGTGACTCTGTGCTGAACTTGATCCCATTCAGATTGATTTTTTCCCGTTATCATATTTACTTTTCTGGAACAGTCTTCCTTGTCTGACTTGCTCACATTTAACTTTGAATAATTAAAAGAAAAAGTTGTATTCATTATGGATATCTAACATAGGTTTTGATCTGGGGTTTTTTCCACTTTGAAATATAGTAGAAAGAATTTACGGTAGATGAATTCTCAGTTTATAATGAAATTCTATTTCATCAACTATTTGGGAATGCTGACATCTTGTTGATTTGGAGCTTATTAGCCTCCAAGCTATTTCATCAACTATTTGGGAATGCTGACATCTTGTTGATTTGGAGCTTATTAGCCTCCAAGCTTTGGGTTAGTATACTCAAAATGCAAAATTACCAAACTTTTAAGAATGAAGTAGATTAAACTTTTTGAAACAAGCTCTGTTAACTTAATGATACAGAATATTTATCTCAAAGAGAGAGTCAAACAAGGTATGTATTATATACGAATTAATGATAATCCTTAACGGTTTGCTTGTAGATATAGAACGAGGTTGGTAAATACATGATAGACAATAATCCTGGATGTTCTTGTTGATGCATTTACTTATAGCAAGATTTGCTATCAATAAGTATCGGCCTATTGCAACGGAGAATCAACCTCCAAGTTTGACTAAATTATTAGATGCAGCGAACTCTCCCTCTAAATGAACAGAAGCAGAATGCAAGACAAACAAAGCTCTAGAATCAGATCGAGCTTGAAAAAATCTATGCCTCATGCTTTATTAAAACGCCCTTGCATTCAAAACATACCTTTTCTTCCTATGCTTACAAAATATACCTTTTTCTAATTCATCTACAGTTGGATACTTTAGTGAGCGAAAATCCACCAGATATAGATTGGAGGCGTTCATTTTACTTAAATTTAATTGCTCACACTTCCTTCACAGTAACAGTAGCAATTTGCAGGTATTTTTCTTCCCCTTCATTTCTTCACTTATGGTATATTATTTCTCATCTTTGAAGAGCATCTATTTCCTGCATCTATTTCCTGCATCTTTTATGAGTGTGTATTATCACAACACCAGTATTGGAATCTTTCTAGAGTTGACACGTTCATGTCCCTTAAAAGTATTCACAGGATGGTCCTTCAACCTTCTTTGGTCATGTGCCTGTGTAGTGATTCTGTTTATTTCAATGTATTTTATTCAGCCAACTATGATGGCTTGACCTTGTATTTTCATGCCCTAGCTTACCACATGTAGGCAGATGTCATAATGACATTTTAACAGTATAGGCCCCTTAGTGATTGACAATAGTCTAGTTTCAGTGCAATGTGTATTTCCCTCTCAGGAAGGTTTAAACATTTCCATTGAATGAGCCTTTCTTACAAAAAGAAATGAAGAGGTGAGGTTTGCCGGCAATGTGATGAAAGATCTTTGTGATTGAGAACTTTAACTTGCTTTTTTCCAGTCATCAGGTTCTTCGGAATCATCAAGCTGGGCAAAATGCTTCACTTTCTCCCATATATAAGGTACAAACTGCTTTTATTTAGTGTTAAAGCTTTTTCAGGAATTATGTCTTATTATTCTCGCTTACAGGTTGTAAAGACTGTTTATGCATCTCCAAGTCGAGTAAATTTTCAGTTAGACTCAAAAAAGGCAGGTTAAGATACTCTCTGACAATGACTTACTGGTTTGTTTGTTATGTTGAATTTCATCTGACACCAATTTTTTGTGTAATATCTAGGAAACAGAGATAAGACCAGCATATCCAGAAATTTGTTTTGCAATTGATGATTTTGACTCCACATTTGATGCCGTGGTAATTCTTTTTTAATTTGTTCTGCAATTGTACCTTTAAAGTTGCTTCATCTAAGCAAGCCGTTGGCTGATGGAATTAAAATTGTTCATGTGTCCAAACCACACTGTGCTTCGAGTAACTCTCTGCTACTATTTATGCAAGTCATATTTATCATCTAATCCCATTAATATTTTTTATGTTAATTTTTTTTTGAATCTATTTTGACATCTTTGCAATTTACATGATTTTCTTTGCCTTTTCACTACCCAGGTCTTGACAGAAACAGATCATTGTTACTGTGTACTTCTCAATGCACATGATGGGGCAGCATTTCCTAGTGAGAAGGAGTCCAATGACAGCAGTTTTAGTAGCGGTTGCCCCCAGGATCATGATCGCAATTCAGTGAAAATAAATTCTAAGGTTATATTTAGCTTTCAGATCAAAAGTTACAATCACTTATGTTAGCTATTGTTGGAGAGGCATTATATGCCTAATAGTTCTTTACTATGCTGTTGATTCATCTCTTAAAGTAGCTCACCATTCATTACTTGCTGCCAAGACTTTTAATCTTCTATTCTCATATTTTGGTTGAAAGCTTTCCTGTTGCAATGTACTGTGTTTCTTATATTGTTATATTTATTATGATGGGCATTACTGTGAGATTGACTGGTTCCAGGCAAACTTTATTCCTCTTTTCGAGTGAATGTGTCCATAAACTTGTGAGGCAAAGAAGAGAACACCAATACTCGGTCAGACGTTTGGTCTCGAGAGTGAATGTTTCCAGGCATCCACTATTCATCTTTTCAAGTTAATGTGCCCACAAACTTGTGAGACACAGAATAGAATACCAATACTTAGTCAGACGTTTGCCTTGGTTTTTGCATTACAGTTTTTGGTAATCTTCCCTTAAATGTTTGGACCTAACATATTCTTAAGGTCCCAATATAAGATTCCTACTACTGTGATGATCCAGGGCTATTAGAGTTGGTTATACTTGCTACCTTTTGTTCATCCACTCCTAGTATTTTTACTTTGCTTTGACAGTTATGTATTATGTCAACTCCTTTTTTCTAATTATGGCTTTGTTGGGCATTCTTTGGCCTTATGCATTCAGGCAAGTTCTCCCTAGAGGAACCAAACCTTGATTGAGAAGGAAGGCAGATTCCCTTCCTTATCAATAGGGCTAACTGCTTTGGGTTAATATGTTTTTATTCTCTCACCAGGATGTTGCTTGGTTTTATATGATAATATTCACAGGAAGATAAATATGTGCCCTGATTTGCTGGCAGTTGTCATTGCAGCTTACTCTTTTCTCTGGATTTGTGAGCTATCAAATGGTTCGTGAAGCATATGATGGTATACTTCATAATTTGAATCAATGTGGTTGAAGTGTTATATATTACTGTTGCAGCTTGAAGTCAACCTTTTGAGCAATAATTAGTTAGAAGAGAATTGTTGATCAATTGTTTAACTGTTAGAAGAAAAAAATATTTTATCTACTTATTGATGCTGATTATTTGGTCAGTGGTTTAGAAAGTTTAAGTATGAATGGAAGAGAATCATGGCATTGTTGGAAGGCTAGCTCCTTGTTCAGTAGTGATCATTTTATATTCTTCAAGGATTAATAGTAAAATTCAATATATCAATGTGACAAGATCAATGAATAACAATCAAAGATCAAAGGCATATCAACTGGAATTTTCAAAGTTGTTTCTATTTAGTTATTAGTATGCTAAGTGATGATATACAAATCAGCAGTTCTCCTTCAAAACTTGAATTGTGTTTATGTGGTAAAATTTGTCATTCACATTCATTTAACTTCTATATGCTGCTTATAGAGGTTTAGGCACTGGACCTCAACATGGGTTCTCGTGTAATTTGTAACTGATTTCCTCTCTCTCCCCCCTCCCTCCCTGCCTTACAGCTGGCAAGTCTCGGTTTGGGAGCCTTCTTTCACTGGGTCATTCCAAAACAGACAGACTCTACATGAAGGGTCCGGGAGGACGTGGGGAAGTTGAAGTTGCTGTTTCTGGTGTTGCAGGTAATAGGATAAAATAATACAGCATGCCTCTATTTTTCGACTCATTTGAACATTTGGAGTTTCATGCTGTTCTGTGGGGTCTGTCATGAATGTTTTTATTTTCAATCTGTATTTCATGTTTGGTGTGCATTTCTTGTTTTTTGGGTTTTGGGTGTTGCATACCTTTTTGCTTCTATTTACCCAAAGTAATATTTTTCTAAAGAAGAGTTTGTTTAGTTGGGGAAAGCATGGTTGGGAGCACAAATCTTTAACATTATCTTTATCTAGAGAAAGTCCAGAAACAAGAGGACTCAATTATGCATCTGTATTATATCATGAGAATATTTCCACCCACATGCAATTCCGTTGTTATTACTTAATAACGGAGGGCCTAAAGCTTAACTAACGTCCAAAGGAGTTTGGAAAGACCTGAATTCTCTATGAAACTAAGCTTTCTATAATTGTTTTCATCAACCAGAATCCTACTTGTCATGTTTGTTAATGGATAAATTGAACAATGTGAATTACATGCTCAAATATAATATAACATTTACCATATCAGATCAAAGCCAGCAAGACTTTGGACCTTTTTCACCAGTTACATCGAAGAAAGGGCTTGGGATTGGCTCTATTTTCCGAAAAGCAGCATCTGTTGCATCTGTGGCAGCAAAGCATGCCTATGCAGCTGCTGCTGCTGCCTCTTCAACTACTGACGATGAGATGTTACCCCTCAAATGCTGCTTAATGTCTATTTCATTGCCTTGGGAGCATATTGCTTATGACCTCCTTTTCAAGGTAAGAGCTTTTATGCAATTATTTGCTTGCTGTCAGACCTACAACAGAAATGGTAGATTCTTGCGGAGAACTCGAAACATCTTGCTTTCTTCTTTGAATCTAGCAAATCTTCAACTGGCTTATACAAGACATATAGATAGCATTATAGAATGAATGATTATGACTTTTGTATCGGTTGATTATATTATATTTGTCGAAGTGCTTATTCTTCTATACACTCATTGCCATACTCAGGGAACTCCTCCTGTGAACATGTGATCATCCTGTGGTAGCCACACTAGAAAGTTACAAGCCAGACGACAGAAACATTGGAGGAATGTGTTAATATACAAAACTTGCCTATATTTCAAGGGCTTACTTATAGACGAAGTTGTACATGATCTCTCTGTCTCTATGGGCAATTTTGCTTTTAGGATGATTATTATGGCTGTGCGGGAAATATTGTAAATTAATGGCAATAAATTAACCAAAATTAACAAAGATGACTCGCTTGTTGCCAGGATTAGCGTTGGTAAGGTCTCTCACAGCCTTACTAAATTTGACTCGTGCTTCTAGTTCTCTGAGAAACCTTCTTAGGTAGACATCAGCGATTTTCCATGTTAAATATCAGGGCTTTGAAGGAGTTAATACTATTGGATGGGTTATTTTTTATTGGCATTAGAAACACGTCATATGCAAAGTAACGTTTTAACAAATCTTCTAATTATTTTATGGGATGAATGAGAGATTATCTTTGGTTAAATTCTTCACAACTTATTAATGGATATAATTTTTTTGGTACGAATAATTTATTAGTCTTTTTCATCGTTGGATAGATAATTGAATAAGCCAATAATTTTTTTAATGTTTCAGAATAGAGTTAACCAATATGTAAATTAATCGATTACGATAAATTGGATCGAATTTTTATTTATAAGGTTATTGTTTTAGATGTTTTATGTTATAACATTATAAATATACTTGTATATAAATAAAAATTTAAATCAAATATTTTAAATTTAAATCAAATAGAATAGAATAATATTTAATATAATTAAATTTTATTAAATAATTAATAATAAAATTTTTATATAATTAATAAAATTTTTATTAATAAAAATATATAATATATAAAAATTATTCTTTAATTGTTTAATGTTACTTTACTATTTTGTAGTAATCAATATTTAATTTATTAAATTGACCTACTTTCGTTTTTATGAAATCATATCTATTTTTTATGATATCGTATATATAATATATAAGAAGAATTTTTAGTTTACTGAATTAAAAAAAGCAGCGAACAAAACTCAAAAGTTTTTTCTATGGTACGTGACGATCAATACCGAATTGGCTTGTCAAATCATATTGATTAATACAATAAAATCTTTCTATAAATCCCTTGTAATACTGGAATTAGAATTCAGAGAATTTTTTATTTATAATTTATATTTATAGGAGTTTCTTTGTAAAAGAGTTTAAGCTACAAAAAAACATCTTTGGAATTGAACCCATTTTCTTATTAAACGAAGGATACAAAAAATCATATTAAAAAAGAAAGTACTATGTGAAATCTTCGGGTAGAGAACCTATCGCTGTCTCAGTTGTGCTACTGGGAGCTTTGGGGAAGTCGGAATAGGAGAACACTCATCTTGGGGTGGGCTTATTACTTAGATGCTTTTAGTAGTTATCTGTTTCGTACTTGACTACCCAGCATTTATGTACCGGCACAATAATTAGTAAACCAAAGGTGCATCCTTCTTGGTCTTCTCGTACTAAGGAAAGGTCCTCTCAATATTTTAACGCCCACACTAGAAACTCATTTTAAGGAAGAAAAAAGTCAAAAATTGAATCTATGTCCAATAGATCACACTTACTAAGAAAAAGTTTCTGCCCACTCTTGGGTCTTAAGAATGCTAGTTTAATAATAAAAATGAGTAATTGCCCTTTTTTGACCCTTATTGCCCAATCTGATAGCAGATAACTAATGTGTTTCACTTATTGAACAAGGTTCTATGGTCTGTTCACGACTTCTGGATGCCGAGGGCGTCCTTGGAATGATCTCATAGTTCATGCGAGGTGGAGACGATGGAGTCGGTCCTTGGATTTCCCTTCCTTTTGTCGCATTTTGCTAAAGGGCTGAAGGACGATAGTGCATCAAGTTGTTCGCAAGGGCCAACTTGGTCCTCTTCCCTAAGAATCCCAGAGGAGGGAACCTTAGGAGAATCGCCTTAAATAAATTAAGTAAATGAAAAAGATAAACCGAAGTATAGAGAACTCAAATAGCCAAAAGAAAATATGGATTATATCACATCACCTATTTTACTAGATTTTGTAATGGATTTTACGGAGCCTGTTCATATAAGACATGATTGGGTCTGATCAAAAGACTTAAAAGCCTGATCTAGAGAAGTTGCAGGGCGCGGAAATATCCAAAATTTATCTCAAATATAGTACAAATAGAATCTGATCCTCCTTCATTTCTTTGTACTTTCTTTCATATTAATTATATTTCTTTATTCTCTCCTTTTTATAAAAATGAGAAATGTCTTACTTTTGAGTGCGGTTTGAACTATTGATTTACGTAATTAGAAGTAATCAATTAGGTTTATTCCAATTTGAGTAGTTGAAACAACGAAAATTGGGGTTGGTTGATCAAGTAAAGGAAAATGAAATTCATAACTGTCTCGATTTTTTTTAATTATTATTATTATTTATTGTTTATTCTTAGAATATTCAAGAGCTAAGACCACTTTAATGCCCCTTTTCGCCATGCACAAATTGAACCAACAATTAGGACAAGCACGAAAATGAAAGCTTCTATATATACAGATATCTCCAATACATCGAAACTCATAGCTTATGAATAAAAAAAAACCGTTTCAACATCAAAAATTCAGTTTCTGGACCATAATCATTACGTAGGAGAGATAGTCGAGCGGCTCAAGTTGTAATATTAGAACTGTTATGTAGGCTTTTGTTTGCCAAAAGTTCTAATCCCTTTCTTTTCATACTTTCACCTAATTTAACTTATCAATGCTACTTTTTGCAACGTATCAAATCATATAACAATAGATAGCTTTATTCTGTTATACCCTTACTTGATCCTTACTTGATATAGATTTTCTATTCGTCGTTTCCATACCATTCAATGGGTTTCATTCCAGAGGAATGAAGAATAGTGAATTTTCCATCCAGCATCATTGTAAGTACACAAAATTAGTCGTTGGTTTCAGATTCCAGTTCGTTAAAGCTGCACCTCATACTCATTCTCCAATCCTTTCCACATTCACTTCTTTTCGGGTTTTTGTTGAAACTGTAATTGCGACAAGTCCTACCACATTGGCAAGTGCAATAACTTTTTTAACATCTCTCTACATCAACATTAGATGTGTGGCTTTGGACCCTCCACTTCCTTTCCACTATTCTCTTGGTTTCGCCGCTTCTAAGCTTCCTCTTCCCGTTGGCTGATCCGTATCTGTATATGGTACCACTTTTTTAGCGTCTTTTCTTGATGAGCTAGCTTCTAACAACCTTTACAGCTAATGGATTAGGCCCTAAATGTCCTTTCTCGTATCCAATTGACATCATTTTCTGGCTTCTTGTTGTATTATCTCTTTTATGAAATGAATCACCGCTCACAACCCTCCCTCAATCAGGAACGAGATTTTCTGTCAAATTTTATCGTGTTTTAGTGTGTCCAATAAATCTTATCCATTTATTTATGCGGATCTTACGTAGATCCTACATAAATAAACATAGAACCCACATAAATAAATAGCTAAGATTGATTAAACACAATAAAATACCATAAAAATTGGACAGAAGATCTCCGTTCCCGACCATATATGAAGGTTTCTTACGAAGCATATATCTACGTTCCTCCCTTTTGTTATCGCAATTTCCAAGAAACTAAAAAGAAGAATTTTGACATTAGGAATAAAATTAAAATTTGCACTGGATCAACTGTAGTGATAGTTAATAATTCATGCATGCCACTCTCGGTGGAAGACCCCAAAGGCACGTGAATTGCCCTTGATTGGTCTTCCTATGATTTAGAACGATAAATCTCTCTTTTTATTGGCTTCTGAGGAGCAATTATGAAAACCAACAATCATGCATTGCTTTTGCTTATTTATATATGCCTTAGGAATAAATCGAATCTAATTTTGACATCATGGTGCTCTTTACCTGCTTAACTCTTTTACCCAGATTCTCATAAACTTGTCGGTTTGGTAGCCATTGTCGCATCTCCAAAGATGAAGAGTTTCTTAACATTATATCCATATTCTATCGAGAAGAATATGCTGCTTGGTCGAGCCATGCACACTGGATATCAGCGACAAAAACAGTGCTTATACTAATCCGATGGTTGTACCTTAATTAATGATTGATATAATACGCGATTAAAGAACCTACAACCTAATGTAATGATTTAATGGAGGAAAATTAGTGATATGCGTCGATTACTTAGGCTCAAAGTCGTACAGTTTATGCTTCAAGTCTCTTCTAGTACACGCTTATTCTCTTTATCACATACATGTTACGAAAATGTTTCTTGTGGTATATATTTCGAAACTTAGATACGTATAAGATTCAGTTTAGATATTTAAATATAGTCTATTTCATAAGTAAATGGATCAAATAAGTGAATAATATGTTCATGACTGCAAATTTAGTTTTATATTATTGATGAAAATTTTATCTTGCTTTGTTGTTAGAGAGCAGAAAGTTGCGCAGAGCATATGGAAGGCAGTTGCACATATACTTCTTGAAAATGTAGTAGTCACCCTACAGCACATGAATCCTACTACTTTGGAGTTTGTTAAACACCAGAAGACGACAGGATGCTTATCTTTACTTTGTTTCCCGAAAAAAAGCTGAAAACAACAGCAGAACGTGTACACGTTAGCTTCCACTGCTGCTGTTGTTTGCTTTAGAACTTCTCTTACATGTAATTAACCAGAACTAACTGCCAAAACCGATTAAGAAAACTGTCCGAATCGATGCAACGACCAAATCATCTGGGAATATCTATTTCTTGTACAACTTTTAAGGCATAAACCTAACACCAACCAACTGTATGTGCTTGGCATGTTCAGGCAGACATTGTTAGATATCTGGGGTTTGAAAACGCCGCTCGAAATCAAAAAACATTCTGTTTGGTTCTTCTTTTTAATGTTGTTTATGAGTTTTTATATTATTCTTAGTGATTAAGCTAACCTAATACTTCTTCTACAGTATTTGTTTATTTTTAATTGGGCCCGTGTGTCTCTTCTCTTGCACTATAAATTCTCTTCTTCACTACTTCATTATTCCCTTTTCCCTTCCTTTCCTCTCCCTCCATCTCACGTTCGGTTCACATTGGAAAACCGGCTCCCTACTTGGTTCAACCATGTCTTTTCCCCATGACATGGCCGAACACACGTTCCCGAACCCGGCTCCGGTTCATGAAGTCATGTTCACACCCAATGAAATCCAGGAACTCTTGACCCTTTTCCAATCACCAGCAGGTAGCTCATTCTCTGGTTCGGAAGGGTCCACCCGGTCGGTTTACTCCATCGACGAGCGAAAGCGAAGGCGCATGATATCGAACCGTGAATCAGCCCGACGTTCCCGACGGAGAAAGAAGAGACATTTAGATAACCTCAAAGAACAGGTGAACCGGTTAAAGGAAGAGAATCGGGAGCTCAGGAATCAGTTGGGTTCGGTATTATACCATGGCCACTTACTATGGCGAGTCAATGATCGTCTAAAATCCGAATCCGTGGCTCTCAGGGCCAGACTTTCGAATCCATGCAATATTTTATTTGCCAATGCCATGCATCAATCCCAGTAATAGTGATATTTCTGACCAAAATTAATGAAAAATCTCTGACATAAACTCCAATGATTAGAGCATTCTAGTTTCTAGCAAATGACTCTCGAGAAATTTGGAGACCATGCACAAAATTGATGCCTGCTTTTCGGACTATACGTGTTTGGCCAGTGAGAAAGTTTGGTCCAGTTAGAGAGTTCTAGAGCCAACTTGGCTGTCAGCTCTAATGGAGGGAGAGTCGAAGTTCTGATTACTTCACCATCCAAAGAGGCATGTTTAATTATGTAAATATACGTATTGGAGCATTAGTGAATGTAATTACCATTTCTCTTCTATTATTTCCCTTCCAAATGACTTAGCACGTCAAATAAAATATGATAATGCTTATATTCACCAAAAGGAAAAAGAAAAGGTATGAGCACAAACTAACATGCATCATCTATGTCTTTTAAGGTACTAAAATCAAAAGCTGGGATGAGAAGATGAGAAAGTGTTGCTGAATGTGAAATGGAAAGAAAGTAACTTTAACCAAAGGATTGAGATAAGAATAAAAGTGGGATTAAATTTATAAAATTAATAAATTTACGATAGCTCACTGAATGGTTGCATTGCATAGGTTGTTTGTTGCTAAGTGTCAAGATGCAATTAATTGATCCGACAATAATTTTAATTTGAGTTTAAGAGATTTCCATGTTCAAAAAATAACTAATTATGAGGTAATTAATATTTTTCTATATATTTATCTTTTCTTTGAATTTTTTTAAAAATTTAACGTTGATTTATCTACGATCTAAAATCTTTAAAACTTAAAATCTTCAAAACTAAACTAACTTAAGAAAAACTCTTATTCAATTTTACGATGTACTTGTTATATATGTTTATCAGAGTGCGAGCCGGATCAACCGATAAAGTTACTTCTTTGTGACAAAAAAGTTACGAATTCGAAGCACAAAAACTCTCTATTTATAGAAAATGTAAAAGAAAGGTTGAGAACAATTGATGGCCATTCACTTTGTGTACTAAGATTTGTCCTTTTATATACATTGATATTGGTGACTTTTAATTAATTTTAGTGAATGAATTGTAAAAAATACGACATGATGTTATAACTCATATTTTTTGTAGGCTTATTTTAAATTTAATTTAGGGTTTTTCTTAATTTAATATTATATTAAATTTTGACCGTTAATTTAATATTTGATAGACGCACGAGATTTAATGTTAATAAGTATATTAAACTAATCTTCTCTCAACTCCAATTGAGTACGCATCTAAAACAAATATGAAAAAAAAACGTATTTAAGTATCTATGTGACTATTATTATATTCAAGTTCTAAATAAGTATGAATAATTTATGAGTTTATCTTTGAATATTAAGTACAAAAATTTAACATGAATGATCTCTTCCAGATATGTAGACCCAAATTTTATTTTGGACGCAGTTAAAAAATAATGGTTAGAAAATCTAGTTTTATAATAAAAAAGTGAACTATCCCAGTTATTAAGTCACTACATTGTTTACTTTCGCCGACTTGAATATATTATCTTATCTTATCAACACTTTTTTCTGGTTATCTTATCAACACTTTTTTCTGAAACTTACGTACCGAACCTAAGCCTTACATATATCAAATCAGATGGTTTGATACATGCGATGTCTTTAAAGAACAACATTCCATTTTCTTATATGGTTTTCCTCTTTATAAATGCTAATGACAGAACATAATGATATAATTTAAGTAAAGGAAAGGTATAGGAAATACATAGGGATGGTTATCAATGTTAAGTTGGTTAGGGGATTTCATCATTAATGAATAAATTAAGGACGTGATTGGTGGCATTCCAAAAAAAATAATTAATTTGAATCTTACAAATTATTATCAACTTTAAATTGCATTGACAAATAGATCCGTGATTCTTTGTTTTAAGTTGATCAGAATAAATCATTATCATTAACACTCAATTAAATTCTCGTTGAATTGACAGTAGATAAATATAAATGTAAATAGGAATTATAGCTTGAGTTGGAAAATAATTGACAGTGTTAATTAAATTTTGAGTCACTACAATAAAGTAGACATTTAGCTACGTTTTTTTACGACATTCGAAAATCGTCGCCAAAATTTATCATATTGCGACGATTTTCTAAATCGTCATTAAAACTAAGCCTTTAGTAACTAACTAAAAAAGTGTCACAAAAGGAACAACATTTCATGACGAATAACAAAAGTCTTCTTCAAATGGTGAACATTTAGTGACGATTTCACCATTTGGGGAAGATTTTTGTCATTCGTCACGAAATATTGTTCCTTTCGTGATTACTGAAAATCGTCACAAAATGATCCATAATGGGTGATGATTTCAGAAATTCGTCGCTAAATGAACTTTTGGTGACTCTTTTAAAAAACTTTCACCATAATTTGTTAAACATTTGGTGATCAATGTCTGAAATCGTCATCAAATGGTTCACAATTGGTGATGATTATATAAAATCGTCATTAAAAAGACGTTTGATTTTTTGCTATGTTTTTGACATTGTCGCTAAAAGATTAACATTTGGTGACGAATTTTGAAAATCATCACCAAATGTTGCACATTCATAAACGATTTCTGAAAATTGTCACTAAATGGTCTACATTTGATGACGATTTCTAGAAATTGTCACAATGGTTCTATAGTAATTTGCAACACATTTGGCAACCATTTGCCTAAATCGTCATCAAAGGGTTGACATTTTTCAAAATTATTAAACTAAAATTTTTATAATCTATCATAGTTAAGATAATTTTATTGGAGATTTGTTTTGAAAGTTTACATCGTATTGTTGAAAAATTACACACAACATAATTTTAAGTGTTAGTAGTATTAATTAATCATTAATATTTATTAACATTGCAAAAATTAGTTATAAAAAATTTAAATGATTGTATCAATATAATAATATGATACATGGAGTAGTACGAACTTTGAATTAGAAGTTTAACAATTCATACAGTCATAGAACAAGAACAATAACAGTCTACACTCAATAGTACACAGCTTCACCCCTAACTAGTAGAGAGGTTATTACAAATTCTTACAGATACAACAATAAATTAACTTTAAAGCTAAGTCCAGTTGATTGCATCGATAAATGACAATGATATAATTATTTTTTTGGATTTCAAGGGACATGAGATTCGGTAAAGGCAAATGAGTTCTCGATATCTGGATTCCCGAGAAGAGTCCTTGTACGTTCGAAGGCACTAATTGAAACAGTGGTAGTTCTTCCCTCAGGTGTAGGGTTTTTCACACCCTCTTACAACAATGTTTCCGCTATACCTAAACTTATAGAAGATACAGTGAATGAGTCGCCATATTTAGTATGGAAGACAAGTTCTGCAGATGAATTGCCAGTACGAAACGATTTACCTAAAAACAATCAATATAGAACTTAGATATTGTCAAATTAGTAAACTGTTAAACGAAGCAAAATTGGAGTGACATGCATACGTGAATGACCAGACGAAATCTGTGGAATTGATGAATTTTTCAAAACAACCGATTTCCCTAATCCTTTACAGACCGTTGTGACATCACTTCCGCCTCCATTAACATACATGTCATCATTGAGATTCAAGAAAACTTAAAACAACATGTAGTATATATATCAACAAATGTGAATATATATAATAGATTCATAAAAGGAAATGAGATGTACATAATAAAGAAAGTGACGTTGTTCGGATGATACTAAACATCTTGAAGAAGAAAATCGACCATGGAAGGCAAACGATGATTAGTGTATGACGTGAAGATTTTTTCTACATTGTTTATTTTTTCAGTAGGGACAATTTTACCACATTTCTTCCAACGAAATGAATTAGGGCCATCTAGAACTAGTCACCATGTCAACATTCCTTGTTTATAATGTTAAGAGGTATATTTTGCAAATGTCGATTTAGAATAAAATGATGATATGTTCAACTCCAATTTCGATGATAAGTGAAAGTAATCCAATTTAGCACTTATACATCTTCAATGTGCCTAATGATATGAAAGTTATCCTTACTAAAATTTCAAAAATTTATTTTGTAGTTTGGATCACATGCAAAATTTAGAATTTAAAGTAGAATAGACATGACTATGTTCTTGATGTACAGAAATATATTATTATCTATATTGAGCTATATTACTATTAATAGAAATGAATTAAAGAAAAATACTCTTGAAGATCTTTCATCAAATAGTTACAAAGCTTTGATATTGAGGGAAGCATTAAAGGTCGTTAGTCAGCTCATATACAAATAACAAAGACAGATAGTAAATCATGTTTGAAACACAACCATAAACACAACTCATACATCAAATGCATAATTAAGAACTCACAATAAACACCTAAAGGTATAAGTTAAACTTAGCACAACTTCATTAATGAAAACAAAATAAAAGAATAATATTGATTCAGTTAATAATGGTTCTTCGATAGTGATGACCACAATACAGAACCCAAACAGAAGAGATGATTTTAAGAAATGTTGATAGCTTGAACGAGAATGGAGTAGTCTTTTATTGGGAACTACTCCAATTTACTGTCTTAAAAATTTCTTAATTTTATCTTAAAAATTGGTGTCATGCATTGCAACTACGATTATTATTATAACAAGGTGAGTAAATTAGGATTTGTCACTTGTGTTGACCAATTACTAATTGATCATTAATGCATTATTCAACATTACTCATCTTGATAACTTCCTTTCATACAAGGGAGGGGCGTATTATATATATTCCATTTTGCCAATTGGAGAAGACTACTCATGCGTGTGGTAGCATCATACGGTTTCCAATCAAACTCATGACTTTGTTTATACTGTGCAAATTTGAGTGAAGTCTTTACGTGTTTCGATGAAAATAAATATTATCTTGACTCACGTTCGACGTTGTTTTGAGCTACTTATGTGACACCCTATTACCACCTAGGAGAATATGTGGATGCCACATAAGACAGGACAAACAAACCAAAACATTTCACACATGCATTTTTAAAATCTCAAACATACATATAATACATATCATAATTTCAGAAACAAAAATCCAAAGTTATATACAAGCCCAAACAAACTCAACCAAATACATTTTTTAGCAATACAAAACTCAGACTCCTTTGGCCAATGCGGTTGACTTGTCCCAGCCTTTATACTCTTCGCTCTGAACCTACACGGGGCAAATCTACCATGCTAAGCATATAGCTTAGTGAGTAATAACTAATCTATACATGAAGTAACAATTCATCATACAGAATCATATAATAGCATAAGCATGCATTAAGAGATTATCTAACATTAAATCAGACATAACGCATTTCAGAACAGATTTTTATACTTATCAACACTGAATATCACAAGAGGGTATAAACCTTCTAGAATCATAATACAATTTAGGTTTATGTTAGAATCAATCATATATCAGGACTGCAAAACTATTTACAGAAGCGGGTAACGGGACTTATACATGAGAGACCGAAGTCTCGACACTGAAGTGTCACAGGAGAGACCGAAGTATCAGAGGAGCAGCTGCAGACCCTTCTAGGCATGCCTATTTACCCACAACTAGGACTCAACAGTTTATTTTAAAACAAATCAAAGTCATTTCAGACATTACATGTGCAAAGCAATTAGTGAATCATATTCGCATGAAAAAGCACTTCCAATGATATAAAGTTGTATCAAACGCCTCGGACAATCATTGTCCGGAATTCAGAATACCCTCACCATAAATCACATTCCACAAGCAGAACAAAGTAATGTAAATAACACTTCAATATCTCATTCATCAATCAGTACCTCGCACCTTCATGTCCGGAATCAATACATGATTCAGTACATATTCATCAATATCAATTTTAATTCAGTAATAAATAAAACAAATTAAGATGAGACCATCTTAGGTTACTCACAAAATTTACAATCTAAATTACTTACTATTGCTCTCGTTTGCTTATTGCCTTGAAGTCCCGACAATATTTGGAAGTGGTCGTTCTATATGCTCCTTTGCTTTCCAATGAAAACTCCAACAATGAGGTTAAAGAAAAGCTTTCGGTGAATGGAGGGAAAAGCAAGGAGAAATGATACAGATCAATATCTCTGGACTGCTAAGAATGCATCAAATATCAAATGTTTCGGTGATGGAAGAGAACATTTTTGGTGTTGGACTTTATGGTGAAGAGTAAAACAAATGCTTAAGACATATGAGACAACATGGGTTATTAATCCAATAACACATGTCACCTATACATAAAGCCATTTTTCACTCTCCCATTTGTCTCTTATTCTTACTTTCTTTCTTTCTTTTTTTGTCCAAAATCTCCCAAATTTTCAGAAATTTCTTAAAATTCACCAAAATTTCGAAATAATAATATGACTCTCAAAATAATTTTTTGGCTCAAAAATAATTCACCAAATTTTCAAAATATCCAAAATGTTTCCAAAAATGCGGAATAAACTCTAATACAAACCAAATTTAATTTCCAAGATAATTAATCCATAATTCACCAAAAATTCTGAAATAATAAATATTATCACCAAATAAATTTTTTTAGCTCAAAATATTTCACCAAAAATTGCAAAATATCCGAAATATACAAAAATTGTCAAATTACATTTAATACACTCCAATTAAATCCACAATTTTCATTTATAAACCAATTTACCCGGAAAATGTCATGAATGCATGTACAATTATTGTATGCGTCTAAAATGCTTATGCACAAATAAGCAAATATTCAAATATGCAAAGCATAAAATGTATTGAATTTTCTTAATATCTTAACTCCTAATATGGGGTGTTACAACTTATGTAAGTACAAACAAATTAATATTACAATTTATTTTTCTATGTAATACTAAGTAATAATTTTTTAGTTAACTTGATTTTGTACTTTAAATTGTAGAACAAGATGCAGGAGTTGTTGCAAACATCATTGTCTGAAGGGAATCAGCCCAATGTCGATGACATTTGCAACAATATCCTTGGTACAAGATCAAGGTATATCAAAGGTCTTGAGTATGGCCCTAAGCTTGTTGATGCATCTTTGTCACAACCAGCATATGTCACCGTACTTCAAGAGGAGAACTAAGCACTGAAGACTAAGTTACAATGTTCAGAAGAGAAGTTAGATTGTAATGTAAAAGAAGTAAACAAGCTTAAAAAGATGATCAAATAATTACTTGGCTCAAACTATATCAGTAGTAGTGACAACGATGAGGAGTCTTAATTTGCATATGACCTGTAATTTTTTAAAAAAAATGCATTCCATTTTTACTGTTTATTTTATTTCAATTTATTATTATTTAAAAAATATGTCACCAACATTAATTATAAAATATAACTAATTTATATTTCAAACTGTCTTAAAAATTGTAATAAATTAAATTAAATTTGTTTTTAACAATTATAATAAAATAAAATTTTGTCACTAAAAAGTATTAGCTACCAAAACAAAATCGTCACAAAATGTTATTACCTACGTTTACAAAAATGTCTCTAAAAATGTTTACCTACAATAAGAAATTAGTAGCTAAAGCTATTCTGCACAAAAACATAATCGTCACTAACAAGTATTAACTACCAAAACAAAATCGTCACAAAATGTTGTTACTTATGCTTTTAAGAATATCTCTAAAAATATTTACCTACAACAAACAAAAATAAAATCGTCACAAAATGTTGTTACCTACATTTACAAGAACGTCTCTAAAAATATTTACCTACAACAAACAATTAGTAGCTAAAACTATTTTGCTACACAAAAATCATCAGTAAAAATAATTATCTACAACCGCGGTTTAGTAGGTAAAAACCGTTATCTACAAAAAATATACGTCGCAAAATAATATATACGACGTTCTTCATTTTCGTTGGTTATATGTTTTACCAATAAAATTATTGTATATCCAAAACCTTTTTGCGACGATTTCAAAAAATTGTCGCGAATATTGTTTTTCTACCAGAGTTCAGCGACCATTAAGGCGACGATTGTTTTTCGTTAATTTGCGAAGATTTTTTAATATTTAGCGATGTTTTGGTTTCGTCACCAATAAGCTTATCTATTGTAGTGAGTATTGTCAAATTTAGATAAGTGAATAAACTAAAAACTTACTCTCAAATTTTGATCATACTTCCGAAATTTTAAATCCATTTGTTAAGTTAAATTTAACCTTTATTTTACTCCGCTATGTCCAAACTCAACTTGAATAATTTTCGATCAACTAATTAAAAATGTAGAAATAAGATAATTGGAGTTGTTATATATATGAAAAATATTTTGAATTAGGGTAGAATCAATGTTTGAGTCGAATATTCTTATATTTAAAGTTCAAATAAATTTGATTTTTTTTCAAATTTAATACAAGTTAAATTTGATTAAATTTTGTTAATTTCATATAGAATCCAATCAAATTCACTCAATTTCAAATTTGACGGTCATCCCTATTCGTAATCCTTTTCAAATCATCAGTGTATCAAGAAAGCAGATCGATTTCATCATCTAAGTACACTTCCTAAAAGAATAGAAAGAGACCCCTCGATCACACCCACGAGTGCTTAATTGGCCAACTATACAATACAATACAATACAACTTGGGCAGTCTATATTATTAGTGATTACATGTTCTTTAATGTTTGGTTCTCATGCATTTGCTGCTTGACATCGTTGTTACTTTACCCATATTGCGGCTGTCGTGATCCTGTCTTTGCAGTTTCTTCTTTTTGCCTTCACATGCAAGGTATCTTAATGCCAAGTGAAAGAGCGTCAATCTGAATGTGTGTTACTTTGCAGCCACTCTAGAAAGAGGAAACAATGAAACAAGAGCTACATTTATCTTTTGTTTTGTTCACTTTGCATACGTAAGTTGTGAAAAAGGGATGCAGCTACTTATTTATGCATAAATTACAAGCATGAACTATGAGGTTAAACAAGTTTTTGTCTTCGTTTGAAATTTTAAAAATAAATTTTATTTAAAACTATTACATAAATTGTACTTTTTAAAAAAAATTGGTCTGAAATAAATTAATATATTGTAATAAAATAATAAGTTAAGCATTAATTAATAGTTATCAAATACTTATAATTTTATTTAAGAGTTGGAAATAACTTTACGGTTCATATGATTTTCCTTTATGTGCATGAAAATAGGAGCATACCCTTCGCTTCTTAGTGCACATAGGCTTTGTGCATGGAGTCCAGATCCTCTGTCCAATATTATGGTGTCTTATTGTGTCCAATAAATCTCAGTCATTTATTTATGTGGGGTTCGCATGGGATCTGCGTGGGTCCCGTAAAATAAATGGCTGAGATTCTATAAGACAAAATAAAACAGAGTAAAACTGAACAGAAGATCTGAATTCTTGTGCATGTATATTAAAGTGTAGCCAAGCAAAACCGTAGACATCAGGTTACTAGCTCAACATTATATTGTTCAGAACTTCTGCTTTGGAACAGCAAGGAGACAGAAGGTAAAGGAAACTCCATTAGAGAGGTGGGGTTAGGACTTTAGGAGGATTAATTTGATATAGTCCCCAAGAGTGCGTGACAAGTAAGGCACTTTCTATCATTAATTAGTCGTGTGACACATTCAGGGTCCACATTGTATCCCATCAACTTCACGAGAATTTCCACTGCAAGACCCCACACAGAATTATACTTGTTACGAAGTATCATATTTCTTGGAAACAACCTCGTTATTACATGAGTAATATTACAGGCTGCTGGACCTTTTTAGATCTCGAGTATCAATGTAGCTTTTATTGACTTGTTCTTATTATTAAGGACCATATCTCCATTAGTTGGATACGCCACGTTCTGATGTCCTATGGCGTTTGATAAAAATGGGATCATGGTAATCAATGTGTTGCTTCAAAATGTTACAGAACACAGGAAATGTATATACAAATACCCCACGCACTGACTTTACCTCTTTTATCAGGTGCTCTTATTTCGCTTTAAATTCAACAAACAGAATCCTACTTGCATAGTCAAAACCTAACTGCATCAACCACAACAGAAGTGACCAGGGTAAGTAAGATTAGATCAACCTAACTTGCCAAGAATCAGAATATAATTACTCACCGAGGAAAAGCAGAAGATTAGAGACATATGGAAGCTACATACATTCGTACTAACCTACAAATTAACTGTTTCGTTGAATTAAGTGAAAGGAAATTAGGACTATCACAAACTGTTATATCACATGCAACCGAATTGATTCAACCACTTTGGCTAAAACTTAGAAATCTATCATATCAAATTTTAGAAACTGAAATCAAAATTTGATTATTTCTGAACCTCACTTTGGCATTAGCAAGGTATACCCTATTGGGACCCCTACACAACTTTACTTGGGGACGATGATGGTGGTGGGGATGTTTCTTCTTTTAATTTTCTTCTCCTTTTAGGGAGTGGTTATGGAGCGTGGACAGGATAAAAGAACATGATTGGATTCCAAGGGACGTAATGCAAGTCTCTTAATAAAAACTCCAACACTGAACACAAATTGGACTGATTAATGATGTCATAAGCATGTTTTTCCATCTGCAAAGCAATTGCATCTTGGTCAGAATCTGATGGAAGAGGCAAAATGAAAGGAACTAGGAAATTGCAACGTATTTTCTCTGAAATAGTCATCATCAGATGGGACCAACATCAAAATATAGCAATTAAGATGTTGGAGATACAAGGTTTTGAACGAGTGCTGTGATTTATAAATCCAGAAACAGGCTAAGGAACAAAGAACAAAGAGAAAAGAAGAAAACCAATCAGAATGCCACCATTGACCTAAACTTTTGCGAAAAGCTAACCTGAAACTCTGACATTAAATACCAGTACCACCACCAAACTTGGAAAAAAAGGCATGTCCTAGAGATCTTTGTGTTATACCTCTATCCTTCTCTATTCATTCAAGCCTCAAGTACCAAAACTTCCCCTTGTCCTATCCAGTACCAAACAAACGTATGCTTTTTCTATCAAGTTTACTATAATATCACCATCTTTCATCGGAAGTAGTTTGATTTGCAGTTCCTTTCAAGCAGTACTTGAACCTCAAGTTATCCAATGGCTACTGCTACATTAAAACCAGTTAAACTTCAACAACTTCTTCAACAGCAGCAAGAACCTTTCATGCTAGAGGTTTACCTTGTAGAAAGAGGGCATTTAAGAAAGGCGGGGTTAAGTTCAGAAAGTGGCTGCTTCTTTCACAGTAATGGAAGAAAGATCACAAAGAGGTCAGTTAGTTCCAGTCTAAAGCAAAGTAGAAAGAGTATCAGCAATTGTCCAAGAATAATAAAAGCGACATATAACTGGGTCATTTCCATTAATGAGAAGCTGAGAATCAGAATTTCAGATCAAAGAGATGAAAAGTCTAACGTCCCAAAAGGGGTTGGACATAACCAAGAAGGTGCAAGTTTTGACAAGTTTTCCTCTGCCGGTAGCACAACTGCGTTCAATTCATGCTCTGAAAGTGATGTGGACGAAACCACAACTTCATTGCGAAGAGCTCACGAATTCAGAGTAAAGACTACAGAATCTTTTCAACTCTGTACTCCAACAGAAAGAGAGGTAGGAAAACTGAATATTCTTAACCTTTTTCTTGGTTTGAAGGGAAATATCGATACTATATGTAGTTCTTGAAATGTCCAAGGAATTGCAGACATGGTTGAGTTATCCACGGAGCAAACAGGCTATTTCACATAGAAGGTTCAAGTGGAGAGAAATAGAAGAGACTAAACCACTGAGCCCAGTTTCAGTTCTTGAAGGGATACCAGGTCATGGAGGATCACCACTTCATAAAGGTTAGTATCCATTACTTTTCATCAAACTATCTTTGGCTGAACTGATTTATTCTATAGAAGATCAAAGCTACAATATCATGAAAGATGAGACTTTTCATAAACAAACTCACTCTAATGATTCCCAAAAACACTTGGTAAATTAACAGCTTTTCAGCAAACAAAGCAACTCCTGTTTGATTGTCTACGGGAGATAATCAAAAACCAGGTAAGGAAGCAGAAGCCACAGGAACATTTCAAAGAATGCTTGGGGCCAGAAGAGCTGCGGAGGATCATTGATGGAAAAACGAAGTCCTGTTGGAAAGTATTTGGGGACAGGTTGAACTTGAAAAAACTGTTGGACTTAGATTTAATGCATTCAACACAAGAATGGAGCAGATACGAACTCCAGCAGAAAGATATTGCAATGGAGATTGGAGACAGCATTTTTGAAGAGATCAAGAATGCAACTATTGTGGAAATTATACATTTATTATCATCAATCGATAGAAATTAAAGCCATTTCCAAATTGATCACCATACGTTTTCAATTTCGTTCTGTGAGCTAAACGTGTCAACTCCACCTAATATGTATACCCATGTCTTTTGTTAATAGTTGACCCCAAAGGCATCATAGTATACATCTCATTTTGGTCCAAACAAAGAGGACAGCACTCTTCTTCATTTCTGTTTTTTCAGCCAAAACAGTATTACATGTACCTCTTATCCTCCATGCCCTTAAGATGTTCTAAAGTCTTGATCTGGTTATGGTTTAAAAGCACTTAAAAGTAACACATCAAACTGACTAGGCTGTTTTTCATCTTGTGCAATAAGCATGACATCAAATACAATTGTAACACTCAGGATAATCTATTTTTCCTCAAATCCTATTGGCTTAAGATCAACTAATTCCACCTTCATCAACCATTTCGAATTATTTTAAAGAAAAACAATACTTAGATTTACTTTGCATTTCTTCACGCCAAGTAAGAAAAGCCAATTCTAAATATCTATTCAATGACCAGCTTTTAGATAAACAGAATCCCAAACTCCAAGGCAAGATTTATACTGCCTTTTATGCATGAGAAGATTATACAATTAGTTAAGACTACATTAGGAAAATAGAGTTTCCAGAAAAAACAATAAACTAGCTGAGAAATTCTCATATCAGGTCCAAGCATTTAAATTAGTATTCTCCAAATATGGAAGGGAACTACTGGATTTCTCCATCCTCACCAAGCTCCCCATCTTCAAGCTCCTCATATCCACTTTTACGGGACTCGCGTTGATCTCTTTTGTGCCTTCTGTGCCGGCTTTCACTATCTGATTCAGGTGTATATGCATGCTGCAAAGGGATTTCATGTGAAGAAAAAGTCGAATATTACACAAGATAAAGATGAAAAACAACAAAGTCTCATACCTTTCTAGATTTCTTACGTTCACTTCCATGCCTGCGTGACTTTTTAGACTCCTCTTTTTCATCCCTATCAGAACTTACATCATTGGTTGCACTCTGATGCCGTTTCCGGTGCTTCCTATCTTTATCTTTCTCCCTTTTCTTATCTTCTCTATGGCCATAACTATCAGTTCCGTCCACATTGTCACTATCTGTTTCATCCTTAGTTCTTTCCTTTCCCTTTTCCCTTCCACGCTCTTTCTCCTTCTCCTTTCTCTCTTTCTCTTTCCGCTTCTCTTTTTCCTCTCTCTCCTTCTCCTTTTTAGCCTGCAAACAAGAAAAGTTTATAAGAATAGAGCTCAAGAAACACTGCAATACATGAAAAGTATTTGTAAATTAAACAGCACAAATAATAAATTTATACAAGAGCAATTCCAAACACATGTCAAGAATGAGCTTGACAGGTGCAAACACCATATGAAGGCTGCATTTTTATTTCCAATCATATTGTGTTCAACTATGAGAACAGTACCTGATGCCATTCAAAAACTTTTAGGAATGAGTCAAACTAATAACAAGAGTATTTCTGCTAAAACATCTTTCATAAGTCCTAACACAAAAATACTGATTTATCAATATAAGGGATACTCAAATCAAGTCATTTACCCTGGTCATGGATACCCAATCATAATTGGGAAGGAAATACATGTACCTTTTCTTCCTCACGCTTTCTTTCTTTCTCTTTGGCCTTTTCCTGCAAATGTGCAATGTACTCCTCAAAAATCTCTCTCCTCAAACTATCTTCCTCAATTGCCCTGCAAGAGAAAACCAAGATGAAAAAACCATTAAACAAATCTAACATGAAAAAGGATCTTACTAGTGCTGCCAACAACTGTAATACCTATACTCTTGGCTCTCTTCAACTAGTGATTTGCAATCCTCCCAATCAGAATTTGCAGTTATGTCCTAGAAAAGAACATTTGATTGTAATACGTATAGGACAAAAGTAGAAACATTTATTTTTCAAAAAAATAAGTAGAAACATTTGAAAAATAATCCAAAGACAGAATTGCATTCAACATGATGTTCCCCAAAATAGATTTTCCGTACTTTGTATGTTTGCAACAGTTTTGTGAATTCATCAGCAAGGCGCTGACGCTTTTTAGCTTCCTTCTCCTCCTTCTCCTTGGCTCTCTCAACCAGCTCCTCATACAAAAGCTTCAAAATACCAGACACAATTAGATCAGTATGTTGATAATAGGCCAAATACTGCTAATGAACTACAAATAAAAGTAAGCAGCAAGCTGAGGCAGTATGAAGTTTGCATGCAAATGTCCAAGAAGCTTGCTCATACAATTCTCTCTGATTATTGCCATTTCATGTTCACATTCTTTGACTTCTTCAAGTGGAAATAGACAAAGATAGGTATCAAACATGTCCACCCAGCAATGGGGGTGAAGGCAACATTGTTTACATAAAAAATAAAGGAAAAAATATAAAAAAGGTTTTAGAAGTTTAACGAACTTCTGATTCTTCATGAGAAACTTTTCAGTCTAATAAACACTGCATATCTAAGACAGTAATATGGTTACCATATATAGCCATCTACTTCATATGTGAATTGATTTCCCAATAACATCAAGATCTCAGGTCTCAAGGGTGAAAATTGTGAGCTTGAGAGCATTAAATGCCATATACCTTTTCCAATAGTGCCAGCCACTTAATATAGGCTACCCAAATATAATACAATACAACTCCACAGCCTCATCTAGAATCAGAAGAATCAATAATTTCAATTTGAAAACTGCCATCCAATTCATGATGCAAGCCTCTAACTCCACAATATATGATGAGCTCACAATTCAAGTTATTTCTTATTCTTGTTAACATTCCCTGATAACAAATTTGTGAGGTCATTATTTGATTTGACTAAACAGGTACCTTCAGATTGATATCTGATATGGGAGGAGAACCGATATCATCAGAAGTAGCAGACCTGAAGTCTTCAAACGTCCAAGTTGACAACACAGTGATCTGCAGCCATAAATGTTAGACACACATTAAGGGCAGTAAACATAGAAGAGAAGGTAAGATAAACCCTTACCTTTCCTGACTTCATTGCATCCTTTATCCGAGTTTTGTCATCGTGATACTGTTAACATAAAAACGAGTTAGACCCGTAGACCTCAACTCCTAGCAGTAGGAACCAGAAAGGGGGGGAAAAAAAGAGACAACATTCAACACAGTTGGACAGCAAACATGTTAAAGAAAAGCTTAAGAGTTACAAGTAGCATTGAGTCACACAATTGCTCGGAGCTAAAATCTCAAGTCCCCATTTAGTGCCAAGACAGGAGAGAAAAATCAACAAACACCTCATACAAGTTTTCCCAGCCTATCCTCTCTCTTTACATTTTCTTAAATCCATAAAATATCAAAATGGCATTTTACATGAGCCATTAAAGTTTCCCTAATGGTTATCTTACTGGTCCAAACAATTAAGTAGTGTCCTTAACATCACATCCATGCAAAATTGAGATAGTGGAATCTGGAATTTTTGTTCAGTTTCTAATTAAATACAGCACACAAGATGCACCAAATTTTCACCACTAACACTACCCAGATAATTGGTACAAAAACAGTAACCACAATCATGGGAAACTAGTGACAACTGTATAAAGGTTAGAAAATCTTTAAGCCTTTTGCCTCTTCACTGATCCACAACTTGCAAGCAGAATCTAGTGTGATACGTCCAAGAAAACTAACATAAATTACGAATCAACTGTGAGACAGGTACCTGCTTCTCTAATTCTTCAGCAGCACCCTCATACAAACCTTTTGGTGTTGAACCAGAGGTGTTTGTAGCAACAGCATGGTATTCGTCCGAGTGCTTTATCTAATCAAACAAAAACCAAATATAGGTTTCAAACAGTCCATTGCTCCTCATATTTATTTACCAAGTAACAGCTATTATATTTGTCTTAACAATAATCAAGAAATGACCTTCAAACAATACTCCCACCAGCGAGTTTTAGCTGTCAGTGCACCAGCAGCTATGTGTTCTTCTATCATTTTGCGAAATGCATCACGATTTTTCCGCTCAATTCTTCTCAGCTTTTCCTGTTATCCGGTAATAAAAATCATTAGAACAAAATTAGACTGAAATACAAGAGTTTCCACACAGATTCTACCTTGTGTATCTTCTTTTGTTCCTCCTCTTCCCTCTCCAAGTCACGGATATAGTCCTGCACCACTAGCATCACCGTTAGTTCCTGTTCAAACAAAAAAAGTGCTTTAAAACTTACAAGAGGTTCACTATACCTGGTAAACAAGTAAGCGGTCAAGTTTTTCGAGGCGCAAGCACCTTTCATCATCCTCCAAGCGATCTTGAACTTTGCGCCACTGGCTATTCACCTGTGATTGAAAAGCAGACCATGAGACACTTCAGAAATCAAAATCAAAACCATGAATATCTCATTAATACCTTAATGAAGTCACACGACTCAAGAAATTTTCTATATTCTGCCAGATGTTGCTTGTGCTCCTCTGCAGCCTTTTCCTTTTCCTGAATTATGTGTAGGCATAAGTAACAGCATAATAAGACAGATCATCACATCATCTTACTCATAAAATCAAAAGTAATCATTCTATACCAATGCATGAAGTTTGTATTCATAAATAATAAAACAGAAATAAATACACAGCCCTTCCTTTACCTTTCTCTCCAGCTCCACAACATAGCTGTCAAAAAGATCCTCCCTGTCTCTGGCTTTTTCAACAGCCTTAAACCGTTCATCATTCTCGAACAAACTGACAGCTTTACTGATAGCAAATAATGCAGAGTTAAGATACTGAAATCTCCATACGTAGAGCCATAAGTACTGCACAAAGAAACAAAACTCCAAAAAATAATGCAGAGAGACTTGAACCTCCATTTCATTGATGAAGTAAGCTCTGTGGACTCCTGAAACAAGATCAAAGTACGGAAGGCATTGTCACAATGAGAAACATATACCAAAGAAAGAAAAAAAGAAGAGCCTCAGCTGCATTAACGTACTTCTAACATCTTTGTGAATTCCTCTCTAGCTTTTTTCTGCCTCATTCTCCTCTCCTCAGCCTCTATCTTTTTCCTATGACCCAAGTACTTAAACACCAGAGACGAAGAAATTTAAATCAGTACCTGAGCACTACATTAAATGACCGCACAACAAACTCCTTGAAATATGATTACCGCATTAAATGCTTGCTTCCGTTCTCCGGGTGTTTTCAGTGCACCAAATCGTTTGTCATTAATGATCTCTTTCATTGTCTAATATAAGATTGTAACATCAATAAATAGTCATTCAATAAGGACATAAATGGCAAGAATGAAACAAAATCATGTTACCTGTTCCCAAGTCCAATCAGACTGAACATTTACAGATTCAAGAAGAGCTCTGAATGCGTTTTTTGCCTCCTGAAGATATGAATAGCATAATTAGAAACAAACAGACAATAAAAATGACATTTATGGACAGCAGTGACCACAGTTTTCCAGCACGGAAAAAAAATTATGGCACCACTCTTTTTATGGATCAGGATGAATGTTGATTGGAAATTGATTCTATAATACCTGTTTATTGGCAAATACTAAAGGCTCATCATCTGAGGTCTTCTCCTCCAACGAGGCCAAATTAGTTTTGCCTGCATCAACAGTTCCTTTTCTTGCTTCCTGCAAGCAACACATTCAACACATCAAATTAAAATTGATCATTTCTCTCATAAGCATACAGACTTTTGAAAGAAGAGCATAAGCTTGTAGGTATATGCAACTGTGGATGATCAAACCAAGATACATATATCTCTTCCTTGTTCTCCACAGTATGAAATAGCATTTATGTTTATTTAAGTTGAGCAAATATTCATCCCCAATTAACAACCTTAAGTCAGAACGTCAAGTTAAAACCTCAAGATCCTGATTGAATGATCCGTCCCCAGAACTTCCACCGCCATGGATTGCTATATTGTCAAAACCACTCCTGCAAATTTTTCAAGAAATGCAAGGCAACAATCAAAAGACAGGACATCCAAATTGCAGACATCTTCACAATATAAAAAGGACAAGGATTCATACAATGATGTTGCCTGAGCATTGGATGAAGGACTAGGAACCACAGTACTCCCTGAAACAGAGGTTGGCAAAGCTGTCGTGGCAGCAGGCGGTTGGACACTAGCAGTGCTTGTTGGTATAGAACTTGTAACAGCAATATTTGCTGATTCTGTAAATACCATAGAGGAAGAATCAGCAACAGGTACCACAGGTGAATTTGAAGCTACTCCAGCCAGTGGCGCAGATGGACCAGAGGCAACTGAAATATTTGTGTTAGAAGCATCCTCCACCGTGGCAGCAGCACTTGGTGGGACTTGAGAAGTAGCATCTGTCACTGCTTGATTTGCCTGAATAACTGTTTGTTGAGCTTGCTCACGAGCTAACTGGAAACAAGCAATGAAGAGTTTAAATCAGAATGCAGCAGTACAGAAGAGGAAACTATTTGAGAACACTTTTATACCTTGAGTTCATCAGGCATCGACCATTTAGATTGCTTTGTAACCTTGTTATAGTAATACCTGCATAAGGCATCCACAATTAAGCTACATTTCTGTAAAAACAAAAGATTCAAAACCCATCCTGATAAAATATTTATCATAAAAGTTGATTAATCGAGAAGTAAACACACTTCTTCCCCTCTGGAGTTGTGAATTCCTTCCAGACAGTAGATGCATCAGCTCTCTGCCAAAATAACATTAATTGTCAAGTAAAGAATCTTAATAGGAAGAGATATAACAAAGGATACACTGTTAGCATATTTACCTAAAATTCCAATATAACTGGAAAGAAACAAGATAAATTTGTTTATTCAAGATGTGTAACAATCCCACAGGCAAAATCACATAGATATATTAGGAGAGATTGACATGTCAAGAACACGAATTATAAATATAACAGCTGTATGTGTGCGAAAACTGTAATGGAAAAATATCTCAGATAAAAGAATAATGAATTCTGCTACCTCAAAACAGCTTAAAATATACTGCAAATTAGCAATTGTCGCCAATTATTTGATTCATTTTGAATATACTTTGGAGCATATCCACTACAAGCCATAACTGGCCCAAATATTTCAAATGTGATAGAAATAGAGCAGAAAAAGAATGTGAAACATGTACGGTTAAAATACAAACCACTTGAAAACAGTTGCAACACGTAAATCTCATAAATTATATGCCAGATAACCTTTGTTCAGCCAAACCCAAAAAAAGGTTAACCACCAAAGGGCCACAACATGAATAATGCAAACGACAATGCCAGGAAACAAAACTTGATTTTGTTAAGGAACAGTTACAAACGGAAAAGGGTGAATGAAACACAAGCAACCCTCTTCTGGTGATCAATAACCAACAAAGAGGTCAGGCAAAAGAGCCGAAGCATGCAAAGTTATTTCTTGAATAGAATCCTCTAGGGGTATTTTATTGATAGGTTCTATAGGAACAGGACAATTCTATTTGGTCGAATACCTAGCAACAAACTCCTATGTTCCTTTCATTACAGTATAATGAACAAGTTCCTGGATAACAAGCCTAAACAATAATCAAACAGGAAACTGAAACACCAATGAGTTGATTAAAGTTGAACACCGGGGAAATCCAGATGGACAGAGTAACACAATGCTCCACAAAGAAACTGACATACAGTAACTTGGGAGTAAAGGACAAGTGGAATTAGACATGATACTAAGATATACATCATTCAAGATATGTAATCTCTTTGATACTAATCTATATCAATCATAATCAACCACATTCCATTCTCATTCTAAAATTTCATTAGGAAATAATGAGAAAAATACGGCAGTTGTTATTCATGTTGGTTAAACATGTCAATAAGCCAAAGCCACATAAAAGCTTTCCCAACATGACAAAGAAAAAGGAAATAACAAAATATTGCCTGCCTCGAGAAACTGAAAGCCCGCCTTCACAATGAGCATATAGACCAGTCGTTAAATTTCTCCACACTTGCCATGACAGCTACAGACCAGTAAAACAAACATGCAAAGAAAAGTAGAACTCAAATAAAACAGTGTTGATCAATTAAGGAATGACTATATTATTACAACCACAAAAAGGGAACATTGTTCTGAACAAATAACAAGATATGTCAAAAGAGCACGTAAGGCAATTAGCAGGGGCAGCATGTAGACTTTGAGAAGAATGAACTCATGGATAATGGCTAACCTCAATTGGTGTCATCAATTCAAAGGGCTTCTCCCAACTAGACTGCTTTGTTTTCTTGTTGTAATAATATCTAGCAAAATAATTTATACAAAAGATGTCAGGTATTGCAACAAACAGAACATGAATGTTTTCAATGATATTCGTATAACCACAAGTGAGAGATTAACATGAAAAGAACAACTACTGAACAAAAAATATATATATAATAGGATCAAGATCTTAAAAAACAGAATATGACACCTCAAACAAATGCATACCTCCTCCCATCGGCAGCTGTATGCTCTTGCCAGTCAGATGAAGATTGCTGAGATAGATTTGGAATGTTTGCTGTCTGTAGTCGCAAAAGAAATAAGAGTTTAAATACATAACAAAATGATCAGAGGTAAAAATAGCAAAGAAAATGATGCATAGAGATGCACAAGCAAAAATAATTGCCCCTGAAGAAAATCTAAGCCATTGTTGATGAATATATGTAACTGCATTTGCCATTAGAGAAAATTAATTGCTCAAAAAAGCAAATTATATCAGCCTGTGGTAGACAGAAAAAATAAAAGAAACAATTAAAAAGGAGCATAAAGTACTCTAAACATACTTACAGAATGGTTTCACTTCACATAGCAACAACATATGGACAACTTACAAATTAACTTCCTGAAAAGCTCAAGAATACAACTCATGCTATTTCAATAAGCACATTGCATATGCTGAGTAAAAGGGCTTGATCAATGTCTATCCAACAAATTTAAATATGCAGATAGCAAACTAATGACAGAGTCCTTCACTAAAAACAATTAAGATAACAATTAATTCTTTAGAGGAAATTTTCCAAGCATCTTCAACACCACTCCAAACAAATACAAAGTATATTGATATTGAACCATGGAAAACATACACCCTCCGGTTAGAAGAAAAGAAGATGAATGAACACTCACTGAATCTGAAAAAGATAGAGGAGGCTGCTGTCCACCAGGTTGAACAGGCACAGCCGATGATGAACTGTGACCTCCAGATGACAGCCAAGTTTGTCCCCCTACAGGTACAACAGGGGCATGCGATTGTGACATGGGCTGGAATTGTGAAAATGTATTGGCACTGTTTTGCGGCTGCACAAAATTGGATGGTACGTACTGAAACAAAAATGTAAGTAATGCAAAAAGTAGTTAATTAAATCAGCAAGACAATTTGAGAAAGAATTCGCAAGTAATATCTTACAGCATAAGCGGAAGAGTGAGGAATTCCAGATGCTCCCATATGAGGAGCCGTTGGCTGTGACTGTGGTGAGCCGGATGTAAGAGGTCTATTTGGTTGACCATAAGGCATAGGCATAGCCTGAGATAAAGATGTAGCAACACCAGGCTGAGCTGACCATGGTGGTAGATGCTGCATTGGTTGAGAGAATTGCAACTGTTGATTTTGACCAGACTGCATCCCAACATTAGAAGTAGGAATGGGTTGTCCACCAGGCCGAAACTGCTGAGAACCTGTGGGAATGAATGGCTGCCCCTGCTGTGTTGGAACCATTGGGCGAAACTGCAAGGTCATGTATACAGTAGTAAAGACAAGATTGTGAACAAGTTCCAAACAAAAGAAGTCACCATAGTAGAAGAAATTACTTGCATAGGTAAGGGTGAAGCAAAACTTGGGGGACCCAAGGATCCAACTGCAGGTGGCCAAGGCGGCTAGAAAGAGAGGAGAATTAATAGGAAAAATTAAGCATTATTTCCTTGCAGAACATTTAACAGACATAATATAAATAAATATACAAAAAAGAACAACCACGGCCAGTGGGAATGAAGAGAGATGAGAAGTCTAAAAAGAAGAAAATTTTCTGCTGGGAGTAACTATGTCAACACGTCAGCAAAGTAAACCATAGCCAATTGGATCTCGAATAGATTTAATTTGTTAGACTAGGATTCAAATCAGATCAGGGTTCTACCTGTCCACCAGATGATTGAGAATTATTGGCCATTCCAGCACATTATTAAAGCTTCTGACAGCTACAAGGATTAGCACAGAACTACCAATAACTTCCCATAGAAACTAGTAACACTTCTAACTGAAACTCAGCAACACGGCACGTGTCCGCAAAACCTTAGTGGCCTGTTGGTTGCAAGCACATAAATGCTCCGATCACAAATTATATTCATCCAATTAAACAGTTTCCTAGATAGACAAATGTTCATAACAATACACATAGTCAACCCATCAAAACATACTATATAAGTTGTAAATGGCTGAAATAGCCACTATCCAGCCGGAAAGGAGAGAAACTCGTTCACAACGAAGCTAGACATGGAGGAAATTAAGCGCCAATCTCTTGCAATTATTGAATGCCCGTTGAAAAGCACGTATTCATTTCACAAATTCAAGTACTGGTCGCTAATTCAAGATTGTTCACCACGAATAAAAGAAGACGTATACCAAAAAACAACTAGACACCAGTTTTTTGTGTTTAATCAAAAACATATATTCAAATATTGAGACAAACTGGAAAGGATTTTTTTTAACATGTGGAAACTATTCGCTGCGATAAACAAGCAAACAAGCTCTTAGAGATTCAGAAAACAGAAATTAAATTGTTCAATCGATTTTTCCAATTCTAGCTTGTAATTTACCTAGAGGCACCAAAATCAATAGAAGAGGAACGAATTGAAGATACAGTTTTACTTACAAGAAGGGCAGAGAAGCAACCGAGTTGAGTAAACAGTTTCGAGAGGAAATAGCAAAGATCTCTCAGAGCCAGTTCTGGATGTTTAGGGTTTAAGAAGCAAACAGGTGTTCTGTTTTTTTAACCCTTTTGGCTTTGGGGGAAAATTAACCAAACAGTATTGATGTTCGCTTGTTTGTATGTGAATATTGGGAGAGAGCACCGAACAGGTCGTTGCTTCTGAATTAAATGCTTTTTATGGGTTTCTGTGACTTTAAAACCCTTTTATATTTATAAATGTAAACAAGCATTTAATGGCAGAGGTCCGGATCGGATTGTAATACCCAACCGTTTGGGGCTTGGCCCAAGATGCCCTTCGATTCAATCTCAAGTGAAATAAACAAATATGTAAATTCTTTTTTAAATAATTCTTTTTCAAGAATATAACCAAATTATAATGCACTTCAATTTAAAAAAATATAATTATTCAAGAATAAAGTTATTTAATAATTTATATATTATATTTAATAATTTATTCATTACATAAATTGAAATTATATTAATATAAAATTTTAAAAGATGTTATCAACATATTTTTCATAACTTTAACTATTTAAATTTATAAAGTAATTTTTACAGGCAGATTTGATTGTTTGGAAACAGTTTCTTTAATAAATAAGGATAAGATTATTATTTTTTTGGGAATTGGTTGCGATTATATTATTAGGCCATCAAGTCTTAAAGCATCAATAATACAATCATTAGAGGGAATAACCCACTCTATAGAGTCCGGAATTAACAACGCAACTCATGCTAACAGATGAGCTACATTATTAGTCGTCCTATGAACATGATGTAAAGAAACACCATCAATCTCACTCAACAAAGATTTACAATCAAAGAGTACTAAATTATGACTAGAATTGTCTTCTGCTTGAGTTGATAATAAAGCTTTCACCATAAGAAAAGAGTCTGTTTCAACCTCAATGTTTATCCATCCTTGTCTCTTGATCCAGCTTAGTGCCTCCCTTATGGCTAAGGATTCTGCCATGAAAGGATCAGAACCGGCCCATAGACTACATTGATGAGCTAAGAGGACTGAACCATCATCTTTGCGCACAATAATACCCACACCCAAAAAATTAGTAGGTGAGGTTGCTACATCAACATTAGCTTTTAGTTTCCCAGGAGCTGGAACTTGCCAATTCAAATTGCTATCCACTTGGTCAGCAGCTCTATGACTTGGAACCCGTACTTGTAACCAATCCTTCAGGAAGCGACATCCCCGCTAAACAATTCTGACCCTGCTGCTCCATTTAGTTTTCCAGACCACTACATTTCTGTGTTCCCAAATTGACCAACACAATATAATTAGTAACTGTACCTGTACATGTTCACTATTTAAGATTTGCAAATTTTGCATTATCCACTCCATGAGACTTGCTGCCTGTGGGAACAGATTGCCCAAAGTTGAAGATAACCAACATTGTTGCACAAATGGACAAGTGACTAGTATATGAAGAGCTATTTTAGCGTGTTGATGACACAATGGGCAAGTATCCAGGACTGCTACTATTCTCTGGTTCAGTTGACCGGTTGTTGGTAAGATATTGTTGCATGCTCTCCACATGACTGATAAACATTTCAGAGGAACCCGTACCCGTCATAGCTTCCGCCAAGTATCTCGAACAGCTTCGCTGCTATTCATCATACTCGCAACAGTTAGAAGTTTGTAGGTCGATTTTACTGAGTAATGACCCTTCCTCTCCATTTTTGAAAAAAAGCTTGTCATTTTCACGACGGAAACCCAAGGGAATTGCCAATATTGCTTACTAGTCAACCTCATTAAATTATGATTGTATCTGATTCAAATTCCAGCTACCATTCTCAATAAGCTCTAACACTAGCATGTCCGGATGATTTGCATTCATAGGTGTGGTAATTTTTGAAGCCGCTTGGAACGGTAGTCATGGATCTAACCATACACTCACATGAAAATCGTTCCCTAACCTCCAACATGTACTTTCTTTGATCAAATTCTGAACAAACCATAAGCTGCACTAAAAAAAGCTAGGATTAGAGCCCAATTCTAATCACAAATAATCTGCCCCAAGAAAATAACGAGCTCTTAAAATTCTTGCAAGTTGCAACCAAAGAATCTGGGTTCTGCACTAATGACCAACCTTGTCTCCCTAGCATTGCTTTATTAAATTGATGGAGCTGTTTAAATGCCAAGCCTTCTTTAATTATTGATTTGCACATTCTTTCCCAACTCATCCAGTATATCTCCCGTTCATTATTGATATTTTTCCCCACCAAAACATGTTCATAAGCTGCTGCAATTCTTTACATTATGTTTTCGGTAAAAGGAAAAGATTCATTATATAGTTCGGAAGAGTTTGAGAGTACCGTTTTCAGCATTATTTCTTAGCTGGCCTTAGTGAGAAATCTTTTCTTCCACAAGATTGTATATTGATACTGTTGTTTGTTGGTTTGGTTAAGTTGGATCCATGAAACGTCTGATCCATTCAATAATGCACAAGGTGCAGCTTAATATGGGCTCGATTAGAACCAGGGTCACTTGTCAAACCCAAGACGGCGGCGTTTCCTTCTGGGAGTTCCGCAGATTCGTGATCGCGAAAATTGGGGTTAGGGTTTTGATAAGGAGAGGATCTGTCTTTTAGTGTATTTAAGCGCCCAACGTAGGCTGGAACTCCACAGAAGATTCGCCGCCATACGCAAGGTTGAAAAAGATCATCTCTTTGCTATTCTATTGCTCTTCGATCGGTTCTGCTCCGTCCTTGTGTCTATAACATGTATGTATTTATGCATGCGTTTATATTGATGGATTATGGGATGGGTGATCTAACCAAGAAATGATATATGGGTACGTTGGTACTCTAAACAGAGGGTTGGCTGCGATGATTATAAGAAAATTCCTCGTTCTGAATGCTATCGCCATGGCAAGACAGACTCTTATACACCCATAGAATATGAGCACCATCCTCTTGGAAAATCTCATGGTTTTGTTGTTTGTTCTTGTTTTTACTTTCTTCTCTTCATTTAGCTTTTGAAATTGCTTGGCTTGAGATTACTGGCACAGTGGTCTTGATGTCAATGTGATAACATTTTTCAGGAGTTGTTTTTGATTGACGAGGCAAGCAATTAGCCTGTAATTGCATTGCATTAGTTCAACTCCTAAATTTACTTGGTGGTGTTTAAAGCCCTAATTTTATGGAAGCAACACTTCTATGGATTTTGGGTTACGCACACCTCCATATTCTCTGTATTATTTAGTTTTTTTTCTTCCAATGGGATTTCTTCAAAAGTGGTGTATACTTTGTACTCCAATTTATAGCCAGGCTAGTTACTTGTGCTTATATTCAAGAAAAGAACTGGACTTTACTCCTCAGGCAAATCGTTCTGCAAAGGTAAAACCATGTCAAGTGAAAGAACAAACAAGTTTTAGTTATGTTACTTCCAACCCATAATTTTCCAGAAGACGAGTTCGAAAATCTTCTGCCTTGCTGTTAGTTATGTTCATTCTTCCATTTTGCACACAATCCACAAACAGGAGAGTTACATAATACCATATATAAACCTGGAAATACAAGATACGTCTTATCAAACTCTCTCAAGGAAATTGCTGAGCTTAGCATACAACTCATTTATCACCCCTTCTCCTTTCATGGCACATTTCAAAAGGTTAAAAAGTTACAGGACAGGCAAGTGAACTTGAGCCTTGTCGAGCTCATCGCACAAACTAGCACCTTCACTGTTCCTGTTATCTGCTCCAGGGCTGTGTCCTATACTACTATTTGAAAGTGAACCAAATGATGCCTTCTGTAAGACGCCAGTTGGCGAAGAATTTAACCTAGGACTACTGTCCCATCCCTCCAACATGAGATTGAGTGCTGATGAACTCCTGCACTCTGCTGAACCATTATTAGTAGTATGCAAAACCTCGCCGAGGGGACCGTCCATTGAAGTCTCCCGTGCGATGGGAATCCAACTTGCTTGTCTTTGGTTTGGTTCCTTCAGTACAGTACCAACTCGAAGTCCCATTTGTATTGGATCCAATTCGCAAGATGACCTTAGACCAGAGAGGGTAGTTTTCTCACTGTTCGATGAGGAAGTCGAAAACATATAGTTTGACGAAGCCATGGGGATTGATATCGACAACTGAGTTCTATCGGATTGAATATCAAGTTCGGGCCAAGAACCAATGGAGCGATCAGACTGGTTTTTCGGCCAATCATTCATGAATTGTCGAACAGAACGTTGTGAAGCAGTTTCCTGGTCACTCAGATTCTGGGAAGCTCCATAGTTTCTACCATTCATCATCGGGAAGGAGCTCTTATGTTGAGGGTTGAGGGAATCAAAGGTGCCAAGTGCGAACTCTTCAGTAATGCATTTCCTGATATTAAAAAAAAAAAAAGTTAATGGACAAGTAAACATCTATCATAAAGTTCTCCGCCTAAGAATATTGAAGAAAAACAAATAAATATCTATTACAAACCAACATAAAATGCTACATAAGTAGTTTTGACTTCTGAATTCCTATTCCATTTACCTTCCGACGGGATTAGCAGAAAAAAGATTAGACGAACTAATAGTCTGCAACTGATGCTGTGCAATGGTGAGGCTATTTGTTGTGCCGCCGTTGCTGCTTCGGTGACCAACCACCACTGCAGATGGGGGCGAAGCCGTAACTATCGACTTTGCACCGGAGGCGGTGGTTGTGGTGGTGGTGGTAGCGTTTGAATGGCCAGTTTGAACTTCCACAGGCTTTCTTGAACGATGGCGGCCTCTGTTCATATGCCGCTCGCAGTACTTTTGGTCAGCAACAGCTTCTCTCGAGCACCGCCATTTCTTTCCATCTGTTCTACGACACCGTCCTGGCTCTGGATCGGTGTTGCTCGAGAATCCCAGTTGGAAGCTACCCCATTGCACTGCCATTCCAAGTCACGCATAAGTATGGTAAACTAATTATTATGAATAGCCAAAATATCAATCTTTATGCATCTGCCTAATCATTCCAAGTCACATAAAGATTGCCGCTTTGTATACTGCAAGTCCGCATAAGACAGTAGAACACTTAAAAAAGGAAAAGGGTAAGAATCACATATAAATGCATCAGCTCTCAGGAGAAAAATGACCTAGAACAAGATCAAGAAAATATTGTGCACAGAAAACTTCTTACAAGTACTGGGTCTGAGAAATCCTCCTGGAAAGCTGTTGAATCCTGCAGAATCAACAGCTTTCCTTATAGGAATAAGCAGATGGGACGGTACAGGCACATTTGAAGTTAAGTATTTGTAGATCAAGGCCTGACGTTCAAGTTCCATCCACTGCGACTGAGTAAATGGCCCTTTTGCATCTGAAAAAACCCCGTGCATACTTCCAACGCTAGTAAAGCTTCCACTGTTGTATCCTAAGAGAGGATAAAAAGCAAGAGAAAAAGTGAAATTGCAGAAACAAAGAAACAGAATTTTCGAGGCATATTTGTACAAACTGTAATAAAAGCTTTTCTCCGAGAAGGAAACGGGTAAATAGAAATATAAAAAGCAAGTCATTAAATGCCCATAAAAAACCTTCCCTACAGTGTTTCAAGGAGAAAGCAATAGTGACAAATTGTTTATCTTCTATACAGGGTAGGTAACCCAGTAAAGGATTTGTGCTTTTTGTTCAAATTTTGGCTTCAAAGATCTTTCTTGTTTTGTCAATGAAGATCCTACGCTTGATTAGTAACAGAAACCAATCATCTCAAAACAGGAGGAAAGAGATTTGTTGAGATAAAATGAAACTTTTTTTCCTCCTTGTTATTGACAAGACTTTCTAACCAAGACCACTCCTAGATTTGGACTCCCACCATTCCCCATAATCAAAATCCAAACAAGCAATAACATCTTGTCTATAATCCTAGAACGTGTTGTTCACAGAGCGCCACCTAAAATTATTAGGAAGAGGAGAGTCAGGAGACCAACAAAAGAACAGTGACCAAAAGCTAAAATCATGTCCGAGAATAGTCTAAAAGCGTCCTGGAAACCCCTCTTCAGGCCGTTGTTTCCCCACAGGGAACCAATAAACCATGGCATAACTTAAAATCATTTCAAATAATGATTGATAGATATAACATTCCCCAGCAGTCGATGTGCTTAATAGTACCTGTATTTCTACCGTCAGCAGAAGTAATGTGAAAGTAAGGAAATGCGACATGCTGGGATGTCTTCTCAGTTTCCAATTTGGAGCATGAGAAGCTTAGCATTTGTTCAGGTCGCTGTCCATCAGCGAATAGCGTACTATTAGATTTCAGCGACATGTTTCTCTGAAGATGAAGCATTGACTCAGTTTTGGCCTGTTTAGAGCTCCTCCAATCATCTTCAGTTGTGTCAGATCTGTCTTGCTTGAGAAACCCAGATCCGTGCCACTTCAGCTTCGTATCAGGATCTGCCCTAGAAAGATTTGCAACTCCGCCAGTGCTTGTGTCCGAACCCACCAATGCGTCTAAACCCACCACCCCAAAATCCATGTGGAAACCAACTATAAAACCTCTAAAGCGAAGAGATGGGGAAACATAAGTGGATTGAAGAAAAGGACTGATGCATGAAATGGTAGTGCTGAAGAGGGAAGCATCATTTTAAGGTGGGTACGACATGGTTTTTAAGTCTATCAGATTGGTTTTTCTCTGAGGAAGTTGATGCCCTTCGTAAAGATAAAATAATTGCAGAGACAATGGGAGATACAGTGGCAGAAGAAAATAATTAGAGCTTTATAAGAGAACTCGTGAAGCGAGCCGTAAGGGGGTTCTAAGGCACAAAAGTGAACAGAAAACAGCATGCATAGGAAGTCCTCTACTTTGTATGTGTCTTGTCCAAAGTCCACACAGTTTGATCAATCTCAAGAAGCAACAATCTGACAAATAAATCTGCTTTCCTAATCCTAGTAAAACAGGTTGGTTAAGTCCTATATATTAAGTTGTTGGGATGTCAAGGTAGGAAGAGACAGTGAAAGATTTATAAGTAAAAAGAATTTATAAACTTAATGTTTTAAGGTTTTGGATTAAAGTGTAGTGTCAAAGTTTATGAGTATGTTTTATCACTAAGTTCATGATGTAGATCTCTTATAAAAGTGAACTTCCAAGTTTTAATAAGTGGTATTAGAGTCAGAGTTGGTAAAGAATAAGTATGGAGATGGTACTCGAATTTCGTAATTATTTTCTCATGGAAAAAAGCAACAAGATTTTTAGTGGACCCAGACCAGTAAAATAAAAGGGCTTTTTGTGATACCATATATTCAAACTGCTAAGTAAAAAGACTTTCACTCAAGGAAAAGTTAAAGTCCAATGTGAAAATTTATATTTGAGGGGGAGATTGTTGGGATGTCAAATGTGAGTAGGAATTTCACATTAAGAAAAAGTGAAATTAGTGAAGGACATATAAGTGAAAATGACCCATAAATTTAATGTCTTAAAATTTTAAATTAAAGTGTAGCGTCAAAGTTTACAAGTATATTTCATTAATAAATCCATGATATAAGTGACTCTCCGATTCCAACATATGTGATAAACTCTAATTAACAAAAAGATTGTTTCAAACTCAAGGGGTGTGGTTGAGTGGTAAGGGATTCATTCACCCTTAATCAAAGGTCAGAGGTTCGATCATTGACTTTGAGTATGGAGTAGCTTTAAATCTTTGGGTCAACTGTCTTATTCTGTGAGGTGTCTTTCTATCAACGAGGGGATTAATTACTGAGTCTGCTAGTAAATACTCTGATCAAAGATTAAAAAAAAATTGTTTCAAAATGACATTAAAATGTAAGATTACGGTGCATTTGATGTATTATACTTTTTTTTTAGTAGAGATTACAAAACTGTTATGTGTTAAAATCATAATTTCACTTTCTACATTGTTGTTATTATTATTCTTCTTTTCGTGATAACGATCTTTATTTCGTCATCTCTGCTTTCTTAAAGTTGAAAAGAGTTGAAGACATGTTGTGGGTAGGGTGCGTGAAGGAGGATGCATAGCCACGTGACAAACGTACGCCGCTCAAAATATCTATCCTCCCTTGTTCTGTACCAATCCTCTCCTAGTCTCCTACTCTACACTATACCCATGCCTCCCCTCCGTTTCTTCTCGGTCTTCTTGCATGGGTTTAGTCAAATTAGGCTCTCGCTCTCCCACGCACGCCTCTGTGTCCGCCTTCGGACAAAAACCCAACCTAAATTACCTCTGGGTCCTCTCCCAGTGTTTTGCTGTAATTTACGGAAGGGACTTCAATAAATAACACTCACCGGATAATAATTAAAAACATTATATTTTAACCTTAAAATATTTTTAAAAAGTGGACTGAGATACTTAAAGGCATACAGTAATAATAGTGGTGGTTGGTGATAGAATTTATAATAGACCTATAAAAGAAAACTAGACGATACATAAATTTAAGTAAAATTTTATTCTAAAATTAATTAGTGATAGGTAAGTAATTTATTAATCTTATATATTAGTCTTTTTTTCTTTTTTTTTAATATAGGACAAATTCTTATTTTATATTTCAACTCACTCTTCTCACATATAAGGTTAATTTAAAACTTAACACGTGACGTAATCTATCATTTCGAGATATTAACAATTAGCATAAGAATAACTTGTTCCGATATTATATTAAAATTTACAATAAACTTATAGATTTAAATGAAAAAGAAAATTAAACTACGTACGAGTCAATGATATTTGCATTCACCAAACTCATGTCTCCCCCGCTCTTCCAAGTCATTTCCTTCGCATATTTTCATGTGATTTGTATAAATCCAATACGTGCATGCATCAACCGATCTTATCTTTATTTGGATATGTATTGAGATATTATGAGAAATGGGAAAAGAGATAAAGAAAGCAAAGTGAAAAAAAAAAAAGGGTAAAAAGCAATCGAATATTATTTCATCATCTCGAAGTCACCCATGACCCAAGTCACCCAACCCAATCCATATCTCCTCCGCATTATGTTTGACATTGACGTGTCAGCAGAGTGTGTGGCCTAGAAATTGCCACGTGGGCCCACAATATGGGTTTCAATACCACCATTAGTACGACCAAAACCACACACGTATACGTCTATATATAATAAATATTAGTATGAAATAATAATAATAATGATAATAAGCAAAGATAGATAGATGATGTTGGTTGCTAGTTGTGTTGGGCTTAGAGAGAGCGAGATGTGGATAGAGGAAGCTGGCTTCCCGTTCGCCGACAGCCCTCTCGTGGGCCCACCACAACCTAAATCGTCCCATCTTGCGTCGCTCTCTTTCGTACCATTCCCCCCGGCCCTTGTCTATTTGTGGGGCCCACCTACACGCACATGTTCTTCTTTTGATATTTTCGATGCGATGCTCAATCAAGCGGTCAATCGCCACTCTTTTTCCTTTTACTTTTTTTAATGTCAATAATATTATTTTATATTTTCCTTGTCAATTATTTAATTAAATTCCTTAATTTTAACAATTAGATTATTAATATTGTATCTATAAATATAATAAATATAACTGTTGCAATAAATACATAAGCAGTTATTTATTTGATATTTAAATATTATTTAAGAAAAGATATTACGTCATCTTTCTAAATTTCAAATTAGATTTTGTTATTTAAACTTTAAAATTTTGAATGCTTAATTGAATTTTTTAAAAGTTGGATAATTAAATAAAAATATTAGAAATTTTGTAATTTATTTCCCCTTGTTATTTTTGAAAAAAATACTAGATAACAAATCGTAAATTATTTATTTATAATAAAATCATACTATTATTATCTTTAGTTATAAAAGGAAACCAGGTCAGGGATTCTTTCTAAGGGACCGCGTTTGGCTATTAAAAGAGTCGAATAACTGGATGAGAAAAGCGGTCTATTTCATGGGTGACAGACTGCAATAACATTTATTCATGTTTGGAGTGGGGAGACATTTACGCGTTGTGCATAGTTGATGTCTTGTTTTATGTAATTGTATTCGGAGGATAATTAAAAATTCCATGAAGTATTTATATGCTCGGCTTAGAAAGAAAGAGCTTAAGAATTAAGATACTACTTCATATTGTAGCCTTGTAGGTAAAGATCTGACCTGTTATCTTGCTTAATCATCCCAAAGACATGTCGTGAAGTCCCAATTATGTGCATTGGCATTGGTGTTGCCTTTCACAAAACTAGGTTCCATAGCCTTTCCAGGGTTGTCTTGCACGAAAAGAGGTATTGAAATCGTCATATCCTTTTAATTGCTGCAGTTATTCTATGTCTGGTTGCTCGTAACATTGAGCTTTAGTTTTACACAAGTTATGGTTCGACTTCAGCTGCTTTGAATTATGGTTGTGGTTGCTTGATATAAAGCAACTATATAGTAACTGTAAATTTTCCATCATAAATAAAAATAGAAAAATTAAATACAAAATAAGTAAATTAATACCTGAAATTTGTTAACATAGTTAGGCACACCTTGTCTATATCTATGGGGTTCTCATTTAGCTTAATCACTTTCACTGACAACAATAGTTGTATAAAAGACTTCGCTGAGCCAACTCACTCAACCCTTCATACTATCTCTCGTCCTCATTACTTATGAAAGTAAATCACATTCAATAACATGACCATTTCGTGTTAACCTCAATAAAGGATTTTATCATAAATGTTCAATAATAAAGATGATGACAAAACAACTTAAGCGATTAAAATAATAAAGAACATAAACAAAGAGACTTGATGTTATATGTTCAATTATCTTCGTATACTCAGTTATCAAGCAGACTATCAAGTCCCAAATATGCATTCATTAAATCATAATCAAACTTAATCAATCTCTTCCTCACATAAACCATGTGAAAGTATATTACTCAAACTCATACAGCCCACTATGTAGAAAAAAATCAAGATAAAACTTGAAAAATCTAAATCACATAAAACCTGACTCTTCCTACAGGTCTCCAATCAAGCATCAACATTTTCTTGACTTTACTCCGTAAATCAAAATCTAAAAGTAGAATTTTCAAATCATCAAGTAGAACTTCATTTTCACATCAAAATACTATTCCACAGGTAAGAAAAAGCCAAATATATACTAAACACGTAAACTTTAGAAAACTCATAAATCAAAAACTCAAAAAGTCTAGACAATAACTCCTTCAAACTTTTTTTTTTGTTTTGTTATATTTAACAAACAACATCAATATACTTCAAAAGTGTAAAACACACAATCTCTGTGTTTCTTGAAAAATTTCAAACCTAACCTTATTCCTTATCACATTATCTCTGTCATCAATTGTCTTGTTGATTACTTCCTCCGAAGTAACCAACTGTTCCTCTATCTTAACAGTTTCTTTTCCAGCAGCAAATAAATGTAAATTTGGATAGTTTCTGGTATTAACTCCCTTACATGTCTGTTCTGATGTGTGAGACTACAATATGTAGCAATTATCCACCAATTTTCTACCACTTACTAAGCACTCTTCTTGTTCATTCAACACCTTGTACCCATAATTAGTAAATTTAACTAACAACCTATCATCACATAGTTGACTAATACTTACCAAGTTGGTTTTTAAATCATCAACGTGAAGCACATTTTTTAAGTGTGATAGTCCATCCATGCAAAGGGTTCCTCTTCCAATTATCGAAGCCTTCTTTCAATCACCGAAGGTAATCTAGTCATCTACAAAACTTTAATAATTTGTCAAGTAACTTCTTTCACCTATCATGTGACGTAAGCACTCACTGCTAAAACACCAACCACTATGTGAAGTAGGCCTCATAGATTTAAAAGCCACTAATGCTTGCAATTGAACCTTTCTAACCCAAATGTGTTTAAGTAACATGGGCTGCAGCTGGAAATTCATAGAAGATTGTCTAGATTTTTGGTTTTGGCTCATCTGAAATATCATTTGTGATAATTTGGTTTTATGTGCTCATTTACCATACAAAAGTGACAAGTAGGTATAAATTTTTGTTTCCTCCTTAACATTTCTCCTTGGACAAATTTGGCTGCGCCATGTTTCTCATCATTCGTCTTAAAACATTCATCTTTATAGCCAATCTCTTGAAGATCTCCTTTAATCTTACCAATTTCTAACAATTTTTCGGTATCTCCATTTAACATTCTTACCTTTTTTTTCCATACTCACCAACTTCAACTTTGTTTCATTTAGTTCAACTATTGTAGATAACAATTTTTTCTCTAGATCTTGAATGGTGTTCTTCATGGTAGAGTTTTTCCTCCTTCAGCTTCTCATTTTTCTTACATGTTTGGACTCATTTAGCATACATTAACTCATAAGCTTTGCAAATATCCTCCCTTTTGTAATTCGAACCACTATTATCACTGTCATAATCTAAACAAAAACTTTGGACTGGTTCATCTGCATTTTTCTTGGAGTTTTAGACTGATCTATCTTCGTTTTCGCCATCAATTTCTTCTCTGATTGTTGTTAAGAAAAGTAACATGATTTTTACTGTATAAAGCAACCAATGTAGCACTATTATTCACAATTTATTCTTCGCTGCCGTACTCACTTTGAAATTTGTTTTTACTCCAAGTGCTGGTGTAAGACTTCCCTTTTCTCCTTTTAAGAGTGTCAGCACATTCCGCTTGCATATGTTTGAAACCTTGACACTCATGACATTGTATCTTCTTTACTTTTTGCTTGTTTGAAGTTATTGTTGGAATAACTCCCACCATCATATCTGAACTCAGGTCTATCTTTCTTCACCTTCTTCAGCCACTTGTTGAAATTTCTAATTAGTGACACCATATTATCATTTTCATCGAAGTCATCTCCTGAATCATTCACAGATTTAGCAACTTTAGCTTACAAAGCCAACCCTTTGCTCTTCTCACGCTTATATCTCAACAAGTTCATCTCAAACTTTGTGAAAATCCCAGTTACTTCATCCAAAGATAACTCATTAATGTCATTAGCTTCTTCAATGACTGTACTTTTTTATATGAATCTAGGAGGCAATGATTTCAATGTTTTCTTAACAAGTTTCATTAACAGTTTTGCATAAATGAGTTATGTTGATAGATCTTGGATGTATAGACGATTAATAACTGATGGTTACATTAATCCTGAATTTGTTGCTGAAGTTGAAGGTTTTATTCATTATTAATCCTAATGGTTACTAATATAAACATTGCCTCGTAGTATGACTAAATACAAGAAACAATTCAGCGACAGTCTCAGGAACAACAAGCTGTTGATGAGAGGTAGACATATTTTGATGCAGTGTGTGGTAGGGACAGTCGTGGGAGGATCTTTGGGCTTGGGTCATTTGTTAACATATGTTATTCACACTCCTTTACATATAGTACAACAGCATCACATACACGGCCGACAATGGAACGTATCCATAATCTTGAGAGCACATTGCAGACATTGACAAGTTAGTTGCAACAGTATATGGAGTACATGACTAAGCTCCAAAATGGCATGGACCAGTTGAAGGGGAGGGGTGGAGACTCAAACCATCTGTGCTCACCAGGACAATAGAATTGTTGTAGTTATTTGTTTTGAATTTATGTACAATTTAATGTTTTTATTATGAATGAAGAAAATTTTAAATTTATATGATCAATGAAATTTTTGTTTAAACAAATTAATTATATAAACAAATTAATAAAATAATGCACAGATAATTTGTAGCTGTTAATAAAATTTAATGTCGAGATTTTAAAAGAGAGGATTTAATATTTTAATTGAAGCATCATTACCGACGGTTTATGATAATTCGTCACAAATTACTTATGAATCTTACCGACGGAAATCAGTTTTTCCGTTGTACGTTGAACGATATTTACTAACGGAAAGACAAAAACGTTTGGTAAAATGAGTCATAGTTTTCGACGGTGACTTATAAACCGTCGGAAACTGTTTACATTGTATACCGACAATAACAAAATTTTCCATCGGTATATATACCGACGGAATGTTGTTACCGTTGGTATTTGTTCCGACGGATAGTAGTTTCTATCGGTAAATTTACCGACAACCAATTTCACTACGCCTTGAGCCGTCGGTGAATTCCGTTGCTAATTTTAATTATCGACGATTTTTTAATGTTTTCCATCGGTACATCTCCTTTTTCTTGTAGTGGTAGCCATACTTGCGAAACACAAATCTATACCAACTTGATTTACCAAGTTCTAATTCAGTGAACCTTGCTCTGATACCAATTGAAAATCCTTAAGAACATAGTTTCACAAAAATTATGAATTAGCCATAAAAGCTATAAGCTTTCTGACAAATACGAAATAACAAGTCAACACTCGAAATTTGTTAACGCAGTTTGACACATTTTGCCTATATCTGCGGGACCCTTGTCCATCTTAATTACTTTTACTAACGACAGTAGTTTTATACAAGACTTCACTGAGCCGACTTACTCAATCCTTAACACTATCCCTTGCTTTCACTATAATAGATTATAATGAACTGAATATTGAAAGTGTTACAATTGTTGTGTACAAGAATAACTATTAAATACAAGTGAATACTAACTGATTCTACACAATATCTGGAATGAACTAATCTGATCTAGAGGGTTGTTACAACTAACAAAGACCAAGTCAGATTTATCATCTATTACGCCCCCGCAAGAGCATGTCCCCATCGAGGACATGCATCTTGGATCTAAGAGTCGCATGACGCTGGAATGATAAAGGCTTTGTAAGAGCATCAGCTATCTGATCGTGTGTAGAAATATGCAGAACCTGAAGCCGTCCGTCACGAACTAATTGCCGAACAAAATGGTAGTCCAAAGCAATATGCTTCATTCTAGTGTGGAAAACTGGGTTTTTACGAAGATAAGTAGCACCTAAATTGTCACAAAATAAAGTTGGAGAACCCTTGAAAGGAAGATGTAACTCAGATAAAAGATTTTGAAGCCATTGTAATTCAGCAGCAGTGGTTGCAACAGAGCGATATTTAACTTCAGTAGACGAACGAGCAATCGTTCGTTGTCTTTTTGAATGCCAAGACACAGGATTGCCACCAAAAAAGACAATATAGGCAGACGTAGATGTTTTATCATCGTGATTGCCAGCCCAATCAGCATCACTATAAGCATGAAGCGGCAACGGAATATCACCAAAAACCTGAAGAGCCAGTTGTTTCGGCTTGTGTAGTTGCAGACTGTTGGGACCCGATCTCGGGATCGGACCCCAACCGAAAAAAGAACGAAAAACGGAAATACATAAGCGAAGCGAAGCGGATAATCAGATACGAAAACAAAGCGAACCAATGGAACGGATCGGAAATCAATTAGCGGAAATATCAAAAACGAATCAAAAGTTGGAGCGGAAATCGAAGGAACGGATCGCGAATCGAAAACTCGGATAGCAACAATTGAAATCATTTACAACACAAAGAATTACTCAACAAAGAATGCAAGTCTTTTTAGAAGTAATCCATTTATCAAAACA
>JAOTAX010000002.1:3919184-3945418 GCA_025629825.1 Erythroxylum guanchezii
TCTTAAAGTACAATTTCATCTATAACACTATTCATATACAAAAACACTCATTTAATTTCTTTTCATATATCTAAATTGTCACTTAAGGATCGGGGTCCAACACAGACCAAAGTTGATCGTACCTTTTAGATAACGATAAATCCATTTGACCTGTTGAAAGTGGGTGACAGTCGGAGCATGCATGAACTGGGCAAGTTTGTTTATCAAGAAGGCGACATCTGGACGCGTATGAACCAGATACTGAAGAGAGCCGATCATCTGTTTGTAAAGGGATACATCAGCAGGTGCCGTTCCACCATCCAGGCAAAGTGATGTAGAAGTACATAATGGTGTGGAGACTGGTTTGGCTTCAGTTATACCAAAGCAATCCAAAATGTCTCTTATATATTTGTGCTGAGATAGGAATAAGCCCGTGGATGTAGGAATAAACTCAATGCCCAAAAAGTAACTAGGAAAACCCATATGCTTCAGAGAAAAGTCTTCAGATAAAGTCGTAATAAACTTTGTCAAGAACGCGGGAGAACTTCTCGTTAATAATAAGTCATCCACGTATACAACGAAGTATGCAACAATATCATCTTTGTGGTATATAAAAAGAGAAGAATCACTGAGGCAATTGTGGAACCCAAAGGACAAAATAAATCGTCTCAAAGAATCATACCATGCCCGTGGAGCTTGACGAAGGCCATAAATAGCCTTATGTAATCTACAAACATGAGTCGGGTGATCTGGATGTACAAAACCAGGTGGTTGAAGCATATAAACTTCCTCAGTTAGTTCCCTTTGTAAGAATGCATTGTTCACATCCATCTGATGAAGAGACCAACCATGGGCTAATGCAATTGTTAGAATGATCCGCACAGTCTGTGGCTTGATAACTGGGGCAAAAGTCTCATGATAATCAAGGTCATGTGTTTGAGTAAATCCCTTTGCAACTAAGCGAGATTTGTATCTCGCAACAGAGCCATCCGGATGCCGTTTTATTCGAAATAACCACTTATTGCCCACAATGTTAACATTCGGCAGAGCCGGAACCAAATCCCATGTATGGTTAGTAACAAGTGCATTAAATTCATCATTCATAGAAGCCCGCCATAAAGGATCCTTCATAGCCTGCGAAACACAAGAGGGTTCAAGAGTAGTCGGTAAAGGATGTTTGCTAACCTGATACATCTTTTTCGGTTTAAAGATTTTGTTCTTAGCCCGTGTTTGCATCGGATGAGTGTTGGATGTTGCGGGTAGCTGTGCGGCAGGTCTATCAATGGCAGTAGGGAAGGGTGAGTTCGATGAAGGAGCAACAGCAGTAGACGGTTCGATTGCAGTAGCAACAGGGATCTGCAGATCTGTAACAGGGACCGATTGATGTTGGTCCGACTCAGCCATGGTTAAGTGATTGTTAACTGTAGCAGGTGATGTATGTTGGGAAACCATTGGGATGATGGACGGTGAGTTTGGTGAAGGGATATGAGGTGAGGATTGAGGTTGGGTAAGATGTTCATATGGAAAGGAGTTGTCATAAAACGTAACATGACGTGAACTGTAAGTTCTTTTGGTAATTGGGTCATAACAAAGATAGGCATATTGGGAATTATCATAGCCAACAAAGATGCACGGGGTAGATCTTGGTTCTAGTTTATTATGGGTATATGGTCTTAACCATGGAAAACATAAACACCCGAAGGCATGTAAGTGACGATAATTAGGTGATGACTTGTGAAGTACCTCATATGGAGACTGCATTTTGAGAAGTGGTGTGGGGAGGCGATTGATGAGATAAACGGTAGTTTGGAAAGCATGAACCTAGAATGTGGAGGGAAGTTTAGCGTGTTGGAGAAGGGCACGACCGGTTTCAACAATATGACGATGACGTCGCTCGACCGTGCCATTTAATTCCGAGGTGTGTGGTGGTGTGGTGAAGTGTGTAATACCATGTTGTCGTAAGAATGGTTGAAGAGCGACATATTCACCTCCATTGTCACTGTAAAGAGTGGCTATACGAGTGCGAAAGTAATTTTCAGCTAAGGATTTAAATCGAGGAAAAAGAGTAGAGACATCTGATTTTATTACGAAGTGGATATAGCCAAATATACTTGGTAAAATGATCAACAAATACTACATAATAGCAAAAGCCATCTAAAGAACATATAGGAGCGGGGGCCCAAACATCAGTAAAAATCAACTCAAGCGGACGACAACTACGAAGATGTTTATTAGAGAATTATAGTTTGTGACTCTTAGCACAAGCACAGGAAAAACAAGGACTCAATGAAGACAAATCAATACGAAGCTCAAGCAATTTATTTAAATGTTGTAAAATAGGAAACGACGGATGACCCAAGATATGATGCCAGTTTGGAGAAGATTGGTGAACAGCAACATTTGCAGTAGGAGATGGTCTGGTGAAGCGTATGTAATACAGATCGTCAGTACTATTGCCCTGCAAAAGAACCGCCCTTGTTGATGCATCCTTCACCTGAAAGTAGGTATCAAAAAATTCAACAGATACAATATTAGTGTTGCATAGGTGCTTAACAGATAGGAGGTTAGTCTTAAGAGACGGAACATGAAGAATATTTGTCAAAGATAATGGTTTTGTACAAGTGGAGAGTGTCGATGTACCAGTGTTAGCAATCGGAAGACCCAAACCATTACCTACTACCAGCTGATCTCAACCATCATACGGAGTCGCAAGTGAGAGATTATGCAAATCATTAGTGATATGATGAGAGGCACCGGAGTCTATAATCCACATGTCAGAATCGGACGACCGATTCTTTGGCGTATAATTAGCCGCAGGTTGCCTATTACGTGGTCGACCATGAATTTTATAACAACGCTTGGCTGTATGTCCGGGTTTGTCACAGAATTGACAAATAATAGAAGAAGAGACATGAGAGCCACCGACTGCCGCAGCAGAATGTCCAGTGGCAGGAAATCTAGTGGAATGCGTCTGTTGATGCTGCATAGGTCCAGAAGTGATCTGTTGTTGCTGCATAAGGCCTGGAGTGTGTCCATATGATTTCCTGTTGGTATTACGATGGGAATTCCAAGGCTGCCGATTTGCGACCAGTGCTGTAGAAATAGCAGTATCGTTGACTCTTGAAGACCTTAACAAATATGTTTCATGATTTGTTAATTTTTGGTGCAGGTCATTAAATGAAATCAAGGAGTCTCTAGCACGGATTGCTGCCGCAATCTCTTTATATTCTGGTCCAAGGCCATTAAGGCAGTGAATAACCATATCTGCATCTTCAAGTGGATTGCCGATGATTGATAATTCATCTGAAATTTCCTTAAGCTTTTGTAAATAAGAAGCAACAGGTTGTGATCCTTTTTCAAGATTCAACAGTCGATCCTTTAATGAGAGGATCCGAGTTGTCGATTTGCCAGCATAAGCCCTTTGAAGAATATCCCAAGCTTCTTTCGATGATTTAACCGAGGACAGCAGAGTTAGTTGCGTCTCTGACATTGAGGCAATAAGGGCATGAATGATTAACTGATCTTGACGAATCTAGTGTTCGGAATCTGGGTTTGTGGCCGGTGGACACGGGAATGAGCCATCCGTGTAACCTTGTAAACCGTAGCCAATAAGAAGGGCGGACATCTGTATTCTCCAAGCTGGATAATTTGATCCGTTCAATTTAACAGAAGTCGGAGTCTAAACCACAAGAGCTGTGGTTGAGTTTGTCATTGATATGGTGTTTGCAGGATTTGTTGTGGATGAGGAAGCAGCAGTGTTTGTCATGGTGATAATCGGCAGCTGCTGGAGTTATTGGGATAAGAATTTGGAGTAACGATGGATATGCTGTTAAGCAATATGCTCTGATACCATAATAGATTATAATGAACTGAATATTGAAAGTGTTACAATTGTTGTGTACAAGTATAACTATTAAATACAAGTGAATATTAACTAATTCTACACAATATTTGGAACGAACTAATCTGATTTAGAGGGTTGTTACAACTAACAAAGACCAAGTCAGATTTATCATCTATTACACTACCCGTGAAAATAAATCATACCTAATAACACGACCACCTCAACATAGGATTTTCTTAACAATGTTTAATAATAAAGATGATAATAAATAACTCAAGTGATTGAAATAGTAAAGGACATAAAGAAAGATATTCGAGAAAAAAACAACTTCCTTAACAATGTAGCTTCGTTAACGAAATAATAACGAGTTGTCCACGAAAAAATTTATCGTGAAGTTTCAATATTATTACTGGAACATCCACGCACAATAGCTGAAAAATTACCAACAAAACAAATATTTTTTCACCAAAACGTTACAAATGATGGAGTTTCAACCGCACAAAAAACTTATGGAGTTTTTCCACGAAAACACACACATCAACAGTCTATAATGGTCACGCAAAAACCAGAAAAAACGCAGTTGCGAGATTTAGTGAAATCCCCGTAATATCAGTTGCTAAAATATAATAAGATATCCAAAAAAATTAATCGCCAATTCACAATGTACCTGTCATGTTTTTTGACCCAAAAACGACAACACTATCATTTGGGAAATCCAATGTAAAGATCTCTGTGTTTAAGGAACACGGTTTTAAGGTTTAGATGAAAGAAGCACGTGGTCTGTCGGTCTGCTTTTCGACTAGTCTCTTTCTGGTTCGTACGTGTGGGGGCGTTACTGAGTGGATTCCTAGCCATGCATTACCTCAAGACTCAACGCATTTCACCGCTTTCGATTCAAAACGACGAACATAATGCGAAGGCTGCGAAGTCATGATCTGGTCCTAATATTTGGAAAATAACTGTTCGTGTTACAATTGAGATTAAGTCTTACGTCACAGTTTTAGGAATTACAATGAACACGACCAGATCAAATCATGCTCAAAAATTATTAACTTAGAAGGAATTATCATTTCTTTTATTAAATTAAATCTGTCAAGTGCAATTTGGTTATATTTCTATCTTTTGTTGTAATTTTTATTTTTAATTTTCATTTTTTGTTTTTGTTTTTATTTAAATAAAAACAAAAACATGTTTAGTTGTTAATGTTAATATAGTTATATTTTTATCACTGATAATAATTACTCTTTAAATAAAACTTAAAAATATATTTTTTTAGTTAAATAAATTTATTTAATCTCTTATATAATATTTAGTAACAAATTATAATAAAATTATGTTATTTTTAATAAAATAAATAATTTAAAAATTAAAATTTATTTGAAATATTTTTTAATTATTGAATCGAATTTTATTTGAATATTTATATATTTTAAATTTAATTATATATAATTTAATTAGAAAATTTAAATAAAATTAAATTATTCATAATTTTGTTGATAATTAATTTTAATTTATTAAATATATAAATATAATGTTGAATTAAATTATTCATAATTTTTATTAAAAATTAAAAATTAAAAAATATATTTAAATGATAGTAAATCATATTATGAAAAAAAACAAAAACAGGAAACAAAAATCAATTTTTTTTGTTTTTATAATTTTTGAAAACTTGAAGAAACCAACATTAAAAATAGAAACTAAAAACTCAAATAAACAATATTTTTTACTGAATTTGAAAACAAAAATAGAAAATTAAAAATAAAAACGGAAACAAACTCCCTCTTAAGTAAATTGTTATCTATTTTAAGCAACTAACTCAACTTTATGTTAAATGACCGTTTTATCACAATAGCTTAAGCTGTTATATGAGACCAACTTAATTGGTTTTAACACATCTCTGATTAAATTAATAATAATTAATAATGTAATTAAATTTTAATAATTTAGTCTAGCATCACAATTTAAATAATTTAAACTCACTAAAATTAAGTAATGATATAATTTTAAAACTATGATAATTTAACATTAAAAATGTAATTTATATCTTAATATTTTATAAATTATTTAATAATTTTAAGGTATAAAATAATACAAATAAACGGCAAAAACTTACATAAAATTATCATTAAATATTAAATACAAATGATACATTTACATTTAATCAATAAAAAATGCTTGAAAAGTTAATCGGTAGTCACGTGATTACATCCAAATTTAACCAGAGATGAACATCGATTACTTTATATCCCTCGTCTGCTAAATACTCCAAAACCAGTCAAAAGAATAAGAGTTGTGACAATTTGACGTGCAAGTTAAGTATCTAAGCCCTTGGCCTTGTCTCTAACGAAGCATCCTTAAAGAATTAAACCTAGTAGCTGGAATTTGTCCATTAACGGTGCATCTGCAACCGTGACGGCACTAAACTCCATGAAAATGTATGCTAACACGGAGCTCTGAGTATTACGTACGCCGCTGTGCTTTTGGCAACGAGAAGAAGACAAATATATATACACAAGTTTTAGGAGTGACGTTAGGCAAATCCTATAACACCTATTTATACTCTCTCTTTTTTTTGTCCTAGATCAGGGTATTTATCGGCAGACCTAGTGACTAATCCCCTCGTTGGTTTGTAGGCACCTCATAAGATGAGACAGCTGACCCAAAAATTTAAGGCTGTTTCATACCTAAAACTAAGGATCGAACCCCTGACATTTGGTTAAGGATAATTATACTCTTATTGATAACGAGGGCACTCTACTGATCGAAGAAATAAGACGAAATAAGCCAAATTTGGCCTTAATCTAAATTTGAACATAATTTAAATTATCTTATAAAAAATTAGAATAAACTAGAGAATAAATTTGAATTAATATACAATTAAAATTAAAATCAAATATTTAATATAAATAAACTTAATTCAAAATATGATGGGAGTCTAACATAAAATTTTTAAATCATATTTATTATATGTTCTTTTATAAAAAAAGCTATTATTTTTTATACCTCTTTCAAAAATATTTATAATTATTATTTCAAAATAGAAAATAATTTTTTAATTTTTGATGGAATTTATTTATTATATAGAGGGACATTTATAATGAAATTGGGTTCTGAATCCAAAGCAGAGAGATCTATTGGGCCATGTTCAGAAAACATCATAAACTCTGTAGCGTCCAACCTCAAGTTTCAGAGTCAAAGTCCACAGCACATTTTGCGCTGCGTTTTAATTGGACCGTATATTTCGGGGTTAAATGTGAAAACTACAGTCCCTTGTACGTTACGACACTCGGGTTACATCATTATCTTTACGATTTCACCGGCGCGTGTCCAGACGCTCAAAGCACATTTCAATTTCTAGGGATTTTGTTCCAATTTGGGGGTTTAGGGCTTTTGATTTGGGGGGTTTTCGTGATTTCGGCGCAATTAGGGTTTTCAGCGGAGGGAATTTGCACGATGGAGGCCGAGAAAGCGAAGCTGTTCGTGGGAGGCATATCTCGGGAGACTACTGAGGATGCTCTCACGAGTCATTTTAGCAAGTATGGTAATGTCCTGGGCTCTTTGGTTGCGAAGGACCGAAACGCAGGAAATCCTAGGGGGTTTGGTTTTGTTTGGTTTTCTGATGCTTCTTTCGCTGACGAGGCTCTTAAAGACTCTCATGTAATACTAGGGAGAACGGTTAGTTTGAGCTCTCTTTCACATGTTTTTAGTACTTTTTTATGTGTCTGGTCTCTCCTTGGAAGGCGTTTTAGGTGTTGTCTCTAGAGGATTACCTTTCATTTGCAGAGATAAGAGGAGAAAGAATCCAGAATGCGAAATTGTACCTTGTTTAGTTTCTTTCAAGTTTCATGTGCATGGTAACTCAGTTGAGTTTGTGCGGGTAGAAAGTGAAAGGATAGAGCTGGATTCTGTTTCTTAGAATGTTTGAACACGCTAGTTGTTCGTGATATGTTAATGAACTAGCTCTGTACCTTTGTGCTAATGCGTTCTCTGTTCTGATAATTCCTTTTCTAATTTTTTTGTTAGCGGTGAGAGGGTCTTGATGGTTTCTGATTTTATATATTTTGTTCATTAACTTTCTTTTAGAAACCAAAATGGTTGCTGCTATCAGTTTATGGTTTGTTCATTCGCTAGAATTTTCATTTTGTTTAGGTAGAAGTGAAGAAAGCCATCCCAAGAAGTGAGCAACATCAATACAATCAGGAAAAGCATATTGTACAGCAACAGCATCAGCACCAACCCAGCCAACCTCATAGTGGGTTTGATCTAACAGGCAGTAAAGGTGATAACAATGAGTATTTTAGAACTAGGAAGATCTTTGTAGGGGGTTTATCAGCTAATCTGACTCAGGAACAGTTTAAGAATTACTTTGAGAAGTTTGGTAGGATAATTGATGTAGTCGTCATGCAAGACAGCTCAACCAACCGACCAAGGGGCTTTGGGTTTGTCACATTTGATTCTGAGGAATCTGTTGATAGAGTTATGGTGAACACATTTCATGAGTTGAACGGTAGACTTGTGGAAGTGAAGAGGGCTGTGCCAAAAGAGAAAATCAAAAGTAGTAACAATAGCTGTGTTACAGCAGTTGCAATAAACGGGACTTATGAAAAGAATAATCAATTAGGAAATCACCTTTTTTATGGTCCCAGACATGAAACTTTTTCAAGTTATGTTCCTTTGCCTGTGTACAGTAGTGCTGGAGGATATATTTATGGAACTAGTGTTTATGGAGGTGGATATTCCGTTGTAGGATATGACAGACCAGGTTCTGCTGCCACACCAGTTGGCCCTAATCCTTGGAGTGTCCCCATGATGGTTGGAGCTGGGTTGTTTCCTTTCCCTTATAGCAATGGTTGTATTTATCCTGCATACACGTATGGGTACAATGGGGTATAATGGGATTACTGGGGCAACCATGACTGCAAAAGTGAATGTAATTCTTGGTGTTAGTGGATATCTGCTACCTGATAATATGCCTATGCGAACTTGAGGTTTAAAGTTGGAAGGATATTCTTTGAATTCAAGGAGTGGTAAAAGAAATGCTTCTATCTTAACAGAATTTGCATGGTCCTACGAATAGCTGACTTCTAGTTGACATCCTGTACACATATTCTTTCACTCATAGGGGTAGAGCAGTTTAACTGTCACTGTTTAGATGTCCATGTCTTATGTGTGTCTGTCATGTCAAATGAACATATTGCCTAGTGTGCATTACTAGTAAATGATTCAGTCATCTGTAACATAATGTACTTAAATTCAATTTCACTTTGCATTTTCTAAATAGTTTAAGTTCAACATGAGTAATGTCTACTGGAATACTTCGATTTTTTGTACTTTCTCTTTTTCCACCTATCTTGTGTTGTGCTCAACTTTTTTTCAGGTAGTTCCAGTGAAGATTGTTTGAAATGACGTTGTTACTTGCGAAAAAAAGGGCTGTAAGTTGGCCTATCGTGAACAATAAGGAATAATATATCTTATGAGTAATTGTGTGATTTAAAGTGCAATGTAAAGTTCTCAAATTAGATTCTGGAGGTCCATACCATGTTTCATGTTTGCATCGGCTTCTGAAACTTGATATGACATTGCATAATTAAGTGAGTTGAAGAGTTAATCAAAATTCTGTGGCTTTGATTTATGACTAGTAAACTACTTTTCTCCAATGAGCAGTTTCAATATGTCTGAAGTATATTTTAAGTCCACTTTGGGGGGCTGTCTTTGTTGAACTGCATTGTTGCTTTTGCAGCATCTAGCATGTGAGGTAATAGTATCTCTCTATCAACGAAGTTCATCTATGTACCAGTGGAAAGTTTGATTTTGCAAATGTTCCATGTTGATATGAATTGTGGTCGTAAATCAAACAAGTAGCCAAGACTGAGCTATTTCTTCTGTACTTAAATTTCTATGCTTCCATTACTGCAAGATATTTTTTTATCACAGACTCTGCAATTCGATGTTGTTAGAGTGTCGCCGGCATTGAAATTGTTCCCTTGCTTTTAGTCATCGATGGATAATAGACATTTCTTAGTGGATATGGTATTTGCGGATTACTAATTTATTGTGCAGTTGCTTTCATTCCCTTTTTCTTTTACTGTTTGTAATATTTTTATAAGGCTTGATCACTATTTAACACTTTGTGGCTAATGTGATTCCTGTTTACTTCTTCGAGTCTACATTGTGGTGGATCTCATTTTCCTTTACGGTATCGTAGAAGTTCTCCTACTTGCTTGTTCACCGGGGAATCTAATTTTCTTATTCACTTCGGATGCTGAAAATTAGAAAGAAGAATCAAGTCTTCCTGTCCTATTTAATGCAGCTTCTAGGTGAAGTTCACTGCATTTTTAAATGACTTGAAAGTGAGAGATTTTTTTTTGGCCCAATTTTGCATATAGTTGCCATCTGTGTTTCAATTTAATGCAGGCTGATGCAGGTTGAGACGTTGGGAAAGCTTATCAGCTCTTTTCCCCTTAATATTATGCTTATGCGGTAATGGTTGTGTTTGTGCCTCCAGTTCGATGGAAGTAGTGACATGACAATATAAGACTTCAAAGTTATATTGAACTTCATCTATACTCAATAGCCCCCTCTCTTCTAGGATGTATTCTTTAATAAATGACGAGACATTTGGTTAAGGATGTTGACCTAAGAGGATTAAGACTATCGAAGTTGGAATTTCTGTCTGCATGAAATTAGACTTTCAAAAAGAATTTGAAATGCCTAGAACCTGACAAGAAAAACTAGAAAGAAAGTTGGGTTTCAAAGCTCCAATTTCACTAGGAGTCGGGTGAAGTAGGCACTGCTGTTGGCCCAATCGTATTAACGTTAAGTCCATTTTGCGTACATTACATTTAGAACATCTTTTGTTTTCTAAGGATCGAATCTGCAACTAGAAAGTTGTGGGTCTTGTACCATCTGTAGATGATAAATGCACGTAACCAGAACTAGGTATACTAATTCACGGGTTTATTGGTCTTCAATTCAATGCCTCAGCTCTCATCGACTCAAGTGTAATATGGTCGAACTTGGAATTTGATTCGTCCGTCGTCAAATAAGATAGAGTCTAATGTGGGTCAACCAGTTTCAGTCTTGTGGCCCAGTGGGCAGTGAAAGGACTCGAATGCTCGTTTTGTGCGGATATTAGTTTTACTTTCACATTGCTGGGAAGTCAAAGCAGGTTTCACTTAAAAAGCCAATATGCTAAATGAAGAAACAATACTTCATTCGTCGTCATCTCTACGTTTTAAGGAGTACGGGATGTGGAGGCTAGTAAATGAATGCAGGGTTTTATTGCAAATGTACGTTAATGCTTTTTATGTCTTGTATTGAGCTGGGTGCTAGCGGCTACGGGTGTTAATTGAAGTGCGAATAGAATACACAGAACATCGTAGGGTTATAGGTAGGCTACTTTAGCTCTGAACTCATATTGAAGAGAAGATACCTTTCCATTCTCTTAGCAGAGCATAGGGTGTTGCAGCTCTAGGATGGTTCATTTTCTTGCTTTGTTTTATGTGATTGGTCGTGCTAAAGACGTAGCCTGTTTGCTGTGATCATTTTAACAAAAGAAGCAGCTAGTGGGTTTTTTGTTTTTTACTATCAGAGGGGCAGTAACACTAAAAGAGAAGAAGAAGAAATAAACCTCCCCTTGAGGGAACAGGATAGAGAGAATCTATGGTGATTAAGACATGACAGAATGGGCCTTAGATTTTGACATGTCATCTCTGGAATTTCCAGGAGAGAAAGAGCAGTGACAAATAGGAAACGTGTAGGCACTAGGCAGGTGGGAGTTAAGTGCTGCATTGCATGCAAGAGAAAAAGAAAGGGCCTTAAATGGGTGGTCAGTGTTCACCGGAGAATTTTCCTTTTCGCTTTCTTTTTATCCGGTGAATGAACTGAAAGTGGGTTCCTTTTTTTCAACAGCGGGTTGGAAGGAAGGAAACCCTAAGAGCACAGAGAAATTGAGAGAGCCACAGCTGTAGCCTGTAATATATTGTCCTTTCTGATTTTTTTTTTTTTTGGTGTGGCCATAGTGTGAGACAGTGATCTCACAATCCACTTTGTTTTATTTTTCTCTTCTAGCCCCCAGTTCCCACCTTCTCCCATTATATTTTGTCTGGATTTTGTGTTCCCAAGTCAATATGTTCACTTCTTACCTCGTTAAATCCTCGTTGCATTCTCTAATGCCATTCCTATCAAACTTGCTAGCTTCTGGTCCATTTCAGATAGAGCACAGCACAGTGATTAGATTATGATCACATGCTTCTAATATTTTAAGGTACATTTGGCGTATGGAATGTTGTTTATACGCCACGAAAATGAGTAGAGACTATAATATCTTGGATATGATTACCATATTTACCTACGTAGCTGTCAGCCCAAGTTGTCCGAGTTTGTGGACTGTAACGAGTTTTTCCATGTCTCTGATGCCTCATTAAAACACACTGAGCTCAGGGTTTTGCTGAACAACTGTCTTCTACTGTTTTTTGTCCTTTTGAGGGAGTTTTTGTTTCACTTGCTTATGGATCTTTTTATCTGAACGATTCAGCATGCTTCAAGTTTTGTTTTTTCTCTCATCATATTTTGTTTGTTCTTACCTTTCCATTACACCTATTATTTTCACATAGTTAAAAGGGTACACTTGACAGTAGGTCGATTGATGTTGCACGACATTAATGCTAAAATTTAAATATATTATTTTATTAACTTCTGTTTTTTTTAATATTTAATATTTAATATTTTTATTTTAATAAAAAATCTATTTATTAGAGTTTTTATTTTTAGTTTCTTCCAAATTTAAGATTTATGAAAACCATAAAAAATAAATTTTATTTTCAGTTTCTGTTTTTAATTTAATTTAGTATCAAATAAAAATATATATTATTTATTTAATACATTAATTATTAATAAGAATTATGAATTATTTAATTAATATTATATTATATTATATTAATTATAAATAACTTAAATATTATTTAACTATGTAATTAAATAAAATACAAATATTTTTATAATTATTAATAAATATAATTAAAATTTAAAAATGTATAAATTTCAAATAAAATTTGATTTAATAATTGCAATATATTTAAAATAAATACTAATTTATAAATAATAATGTATAAATTATTTATTTTAATAAAATAAAATAATTTTATTGATAAATATTAAATAAAAGATTAAAATAAATTTAATTAAAAATTTTATCTTTGAATTTTGTTATCTTTGAATTTAATCTATGTTGCAATTATCATTAGTAATAAAAATATAACTACATTTTCATTAATAAATACATAAAATTTTGTTTTATTTAAAAATAAAAACTAAAATCATAAATAAAAAATAAAACTAAACAGCAATTTGGAAAAAAAAAAGAGAATTTTCTGCTGGAAAAGAAAAGAATGGACAAGAAAATTATAAAATTATTTATATATAAAAAAAATGCAAAGCTCTCTCTTTGGATCGTGCATTGGACTAACTCATCATTACCATTTAACAATCTATTCACCTTACTTTCTAGTCTAAACCAAATCATTCCCATTTGAATATCTGTCGACTCTGTAAGTTGCTTTTTTTTTTCATGCAATTCTTCACACATCACAACCAAAAACACCAAAAGCATCCAATAATGACCAATCCGAGAAAAACCTGACCTGAAATATACCTCTCTGCCTCTTTTCTTAAGGTCTAAGTAACGTATTTGTGCACAAACTGATGTGATTAAGATACATGATTTTATGATTACAAAAGTAGATATTTTATTAACATATGCGAAACACAGAAACCATTGGACATTCGACAATATATAGCCAAGGAGAAGTGGACATGTACCTGCCACGACATTTCCTAATACAAAGGTTGAAAATTCAAACCAAGTTGCCTCCAGTCCATTGCTGTCATGGGGTGAGAGTGACTGATCGGAATTGGAAGCGAAACCCATGTTAGAAATGTGCAGAGAATTAGGCAGAAATCATATTTTAGGACAAAACTGTAGTCTTATGTTATTATATATATATATGTATTTAGGGGATTGCAAAATTTTCCACAAAATGACCTTTTTAATGGGGTCCCTTTGAAACCCCACTCTCCACCTTTTGTCTGGAAGCAGGTGTTGACCACACACCACAAAAAAATAAAAATAAAAAAGCCCTTTAAAAAGCAAATTGTGTTTTCTGTTTCTTTGGCCATTTCTGTAAAAAAATGTTGCATCACGCGGAACCTGGCACGTGATCAGCACGTTTTTTTTTCTTCCTCATCCATTTATTAGCAACAACCTCATGTTTAATTTTATCAGTATAACAAAAGTATGGATACTTTAATATCACAGATAACATTATGTCAGATAAATAAAGCAAAAAGTCAGAACGTCACAACAGAGGTGACCCTCTCAGTGGCACCATCTAAATCAACGGTGGATGACGTCGCTGTGACCAATCTAAGGTCACCGCAGTGGGAGATGTGACACAATTGGGTGTCCTAGTTCCTGTTGGTAGGGCATGCTTTTGAATTGAAGGCCGTGGAGCATATTTAAGTTGGAACCAAAAACAACTGATATAAATTAGATTTCAGAACAGAACAGAAGCAGTGCAGTGCAGTGTTGAGTGTGTGTGTGTAGTACTACAGTATGAAGTGACTGGAGGCGCAGATGTGCTGCCTATCAAATCTATCTAAGACCCTGTGGACTGTGAAAAATAAAGCTTAACCAGTTTTAGCCACTGCCCCCACATCTCTTTGCACATACACCACAAAATTCAAAAAAGAAAATGGGTTGATAATAGTAACCTTTGACTTGTTTTATTTAAGTGGGTGGTGAGTTGAAGATGATGTGCATAACGGTGGCTTGTGTTTTTCTGAGTTGTTAGAGCAGTTTTGGTGTTATACATGATCTGGGTTTCTATTAGGGTTTAAGGGGGTGTTCTGCAAATTACGGGTCTTTAGCAAAAAGGCAAAAGAGTACGAGAGATATAGAGGGGCAAAAAAAAAAAGATCGTGGTTGGTCCTCTCTCATATACACAGATCCCTATGGGAATGCAGGGTAGCTTCCCGGCATTGCTCGCCCAATTTCATTCCTTTTGTTTTGTTTAAAGAGACCAGTTTTGTTGGCTTGAGAGAGAGAGAGTTCAGCTTTGGAGATGATATATCAGCGCATAGAGTGAAGAATTTTGGGCTGAGAGAGCATAAAACATTTTCTGTTTAGGATAGTTGTTTTCGGATGAAAGGTGGGCAGCAAGAGATTTTTGGTATCATTCGTTTCAGTTTCTTCCAATGATTGAGTTGGGTTGCAGAGAGATAGATCTAGAGGCGTCTTTCTAAGCATCTTCTAATAGGCAGAAAAGCAAGAGAGAGAGATATGAAATCTATGGATGATATGAATCATGGATCTAATAATAACTGGCTGGGGTTTTCACTCACACCACACATGAAATTTGAAGTTGCTGCTTCTGACTCCCAACATCATCATCATCACCATCATCAGTACCACCATCATCATGAAGCACATCATCAGAATCCTGCTGTAACATCTGTTGCAGTTTCTAGTGCTGTTCCAACAAGCTTCTATCTGTCCCCTTCTCACTTCAACAACTCTGCAATCTCCTATGGGGTTGGAGAAAATGGTAGCTTTCATCACTCTCCTTTGTCTGTTATGCCGCTCAAGTCAGACGGGTCGCTTTGTATCATGGAAGCACTCACGAGATCACAATCAGAGGGTATTTTTTTTGTGCTAAAATTTCTGCTTATCTTCGTTCTTTACTTTTGATTCACTGCTCTAAAGCTGTATTGTTTCAGGAATGGTCCCAAGTTCATCACCTAAACTAGAAGATTTTCTAGGTGGTGCAACTATGGAGACTCACCAGTATGGAGCTAGCCATGAAAGGGAAACGATGGCTTTAAGCTTGGACAGCATGTTCTATGGCCAAACCGCAGAGACAGATACGAACAGACCACATTCTCTAAGCATGCATGAAACTATTAGGCAACAAGAACAACACTTTTCAGCTCAAACTCACCCGTACTTTACGGGATTGGCATGCCATGGAATGTATCAGACTTCACTGGGCGATGAAACCAGTGATACTCAACTCGCGAACTGGGCTTCTAGGCACTATTCTTCTCATGCTGGACTCGAACAACATATGGTCGACGATGGAGGAGTTTCTGCTTCCGCGGCTGCTGGTTCTCTAAGTTGTGGGGAGTTGCAGTCTCTTAGCTTGTCTATGAGCCCTGGTTCTCAGTCAAGCTGCGTTACGGCTCCAAGGCAAATCTCACCAACTGGCACTGAATCTATGGCCATGGAGACGAAGAAAAGAGGGCCTGCGAAATTGGGTCAAAAGCAGCCAGTTCATAGGAAATCTATAGACACATTTGGGCAGAGAACATCTCAGTATAGGGGTGTTACCAGGTTGGTTCACATTCATTTCATATCACTAATAGTTCTTTGCTTTGCGTGTTCCTATGCATCTGTTCAAGTAAATATTATCAAAATTTTTTTATCTTTATTAGACATAGATGGACTGGGAGGTTCGAAGCTCATCTATGGGATAATAGTTGTAAAAAGGAGGGACAGACCAGGAAGGGAAGGCAAGGTCGGTCAGTGAACCAATCAATAACAATATGATTTTGCATTTTATGTTTGGAAGTTTTTACTTTTGCGCTGCTAAATGGTCCCTCTGTCCTCATGATCTGACTCTCGCTGTTCCGTTTTGCTCGTCTTGTTCATACTTCTTTGGATGTTCTTCCCGTCAAATTTTGCGACTTTTCAGTTTATCTTGGTAAGGTTTTCTCTTTAACGTTCCTGAAAATTTTGAATGTTAAAATCCCATTTTCCAGTGTTGACTTTGAATTTCTTATCCTTATTGGATCTGTAGGAGGGTATGACATGGAAGAGAAAGCTGCAAGAGCTTACGATCTTGCTGCTCTTAAGTATTGGGGACCTTCAACGCACATCAATTTTCCTGTAAGATTGTTCATTCACTTCATCGTTTGCTTCCCAAGTTATCATATCGATAACCTTTGTCACTTCAACTTAACGGTTGAGTTTTCTTTGTTGCAGTTGGAAAATTACAGAGATGAGCTTGAGGAAATGAAGAACATGAGCCGCCAGGAGTACGTTGCACATCTTAGAAGGTGAGGGAAATCATTCGACTTCCTAAAACGTACCAACCAGTTTGAGTCTATTTAGAGGGGTAATCATTTGTTTTCTTGGTTTTCGCAGGAAAAGTAGCGGTTTCTCTCGTGGAGCATCAATATATAGAGGAGTAACAAGGTTTTGCTTTTTGTCCTGCAACAAATTTAGCTCAAGACTACATTGGTTTTTTTTATAATTAATTTGGTTCCAACTTTCGATGTTTTCATCCGAATGCAGACACCACCAGCACGGAAGATGGCAAGCAAGGATTGGCAGGGTTGCAGGAAACAAGGATCTTTATCTGGGGACATTTAGTAAGTTCTTGAACTCGTATAGATATTCTCCTTACTTTTTCATCATTGAAATGCTAGTCCAGATTTGCTTTCCTTTTCCCGACATAAAAATGCGTGATCAATAATATCAGGCACTCAGGAGGAAGCAGCAGAAGCTTATGATATTGCTGCGATCAAATTTCGTGGGGCAAATGCCGTGACTAACTTTGACATAACCAGATATGATGTGGAGAGGATTATGGCTAGCAGTACCCTTCTAGCTGGAGAGCTTGCTAGGCGAAACAAAGAGACAGACTCGGTCAGTGAGGCTATCGCGTACAGCTCTTCGGGAATCAACAATGGCGAATCCGTACACGTTGATAATGACAATGGCAATGCATCAGACTGGAAACTGCCATTGTATCATTCATCACAGCAACAGCCAAATGGTCCAATGCACTCACTGGAACGGAAATCCCCGAGTCAAGGGAATAATTGGAGTTCTATGCCGGTATCGGTTCAAGATGTTATCGGAGGTATCGATTCGACGAACTCTGTCCAGCCAGTGGTGGATGATTCAGAGAAGCTAGGTCCTCATTTCTCGAATCCATCTTCACTGGTCACCAGTTTAAGTAGCTCGAGAGAAGATAGCCCGGATAAAACTGGACCCACAATGCTCTTTGCTAAGCCTCCGTTGGCATCCAAGTACATTACCCCTTGGTTCCAATCTGCTGCTCAATTAAGGTCAGCTGCAATCTCCATGGCTCACTTGCCAGTTTTTGCAGCTTGGAATGACACCTGAAAACGCATGAAGTTCCTCGTAGAACATGTGAAAGTTTTGCATGAAACATGATTCCTCAACGAGACTAATGTAAGCCAGGTCTAAGTAGGAATCTCATCATATGTTCTTTTTTTAGGTTGTCAGGGGGAGGAGAAAGGGATTGGGGCCACCTAGTTATCTGTCTGTAAGACCCGAGTGTGAGCAACTTTTGTTAAATGGACCTTTTAGCTAACATTTGGGATGAAGAGAGAATTAGTACGGGTTGGTGCCAAAATGTAATGATTAAATTCCGTGGAATTTATATTGGGAATATTTTAATGGGTACTCATATAAATTATTGAACCACTTTTTCAACCTTTATAGGTGCTACTTAAGTACAAAACCAGCTCATATGTTTCCCAATAATGCAAAAGAGATCTCACTTTGACCACAAAATCACTTCGTTTCTTCCAATCTGTTCCTCTATCTGCATTACACCATCATTACAATACCTCCTTTTCTTATCTTAGCTTTCCTCAAAGGTTACAGATATTTCCCACTTCATTTCCAAAGAAAGAGTAAAAGGTGGTAGGAGAGGTTCCTGGTTATATGGCTTTAGTTTGTGTTCTGGGATAAAGCTTCGATGGTAAAATTCTTTTACAACTTTCGAAATTCCACTTGATGTGGATTAAAGAAAGAATTGAGACTGAAAAGCGATTCTGTGTCCTTGTGTGGAAGCTGGAAACCTTTTATTTTCAAAGGACTAGATAATGCATTGTTCTTCGCTGCAACCTCCCGTGTGCATGTGGGTGGTACTAATGCCATCAGTGATCACGATCTCTGACTAACTTTTTGGTAGATGATAAATCTTCAGGATCTGACGCCACAAAGGTTGGCAAATTATGTATTGGAAATTGCTTTAATTCGACACTAAAACGAAAATTATCAGCTGTTGTGAAAGATTATCAGCTGTTTCACGAGGATGTTTTCTTCTCTTAATTTTGACATTCGGCGATCAAAAGCACCGAAATCCGCGCTTTTGAAAATAGAGAAGCTTGTCAGAGATTAATCCAAACAAAGCTTCGTTGCGGGATTTGCTCAAATGCCCTACAGATTTCAATCACCGAAAAATCCCTACTTTTCAAGGAAAAAGGCCAAAATGTGTGGAACTGAGCACCGGTTTGATTGGACAAGGAAAGGGACTCACGTATCAAAAGGGGGTTTAACACTAACAAAACCATGACATTCCAAAACAAAAGGTGGACAATGGATGATCTTTGGTCAAAAAGACTGCAATTTCACGAAGAAAAAGACTGAAAAGCAAATGGGGGGTTGTTTACATGTTGGATACTTAGGTTTTGGTCAAATTTTTTACTTTTCTAACAATTTTCTCACAAAGATAAAGAAAATAACTACAGGCGGTACATTATATGACATATGATTGCCTTGGAATTGGACCGGAAGGTCCGTACTCATTAATTTGTAGCAGTATTTCTAACACGAGAACTGGTTTCTTGAACATGGTCCCAATGTGATTTTACTCTTAGGTAGATAAATAAACCTGACCAAAGATATTTGAGTTGTCCAGTACATGGATACGGGACTGTGACATATAATCGATGGTTTCAAAGAGGAGTCTGTCTCTTACAGGGAGACCTCCAGCAAGTCGGTAACTTTTCGGACCACTTTCTGATTCATCATGGATATGATCATCTGTGCTTGTAAGATCCGAAACCCAAAAACGATAATGGCATGCATTTTTATTTGGATTAGACCAAGGAAATATATGGCTTGCATTTGCATCAAATTGTTAGTTGAATATCTCAGTTGACTTGATTAACACTCATCTATTTAAAAATGTTTGGTAAAATTAATTCTTTAATAGTAACTATTTTATATATAAAATAATTTACGAGGATATGATTTAAAAGAAAAAAATTATCAAAAAATAAGTATTATATCTTAATATTTCTTTGAATATTCTCGTAAGAATTTAGATTTTAGAGATTAAATTTTGCAAAAATTAAGATTGTAACTTTAATAAAAAATATATAATAAATTATTATTATTATTATTATTATTATTATTATTATTGTTACTACTACTTTCTTTTCTTTGTATTAATTAAGTTAAAGTTCATTTTTTTAGTATATTAGCTTATTAATTAAGTTAAAGTTTATGGTAATGGTATTTGATGAAAGAAAGTAATAATAAAATATGACAGTTTGAGTAATTTATAATAATTTTTGGATATAATCATTTTTTTATCCTCTAATTTTTTAGCTATTAGAACAAAACATTTTTTATAGAAGTATTTTAAAAAATAATGAATTCAATTCAATCCTCCAATTTAATAAATTAATTATCGAACATAATTATCGGATAGTTTGAGGACCAAATATTAAGTACCTCTTATGCCAAAAAAAACAACTATTTACCAAAACAGAGATGAGTCACCGACGTGATTACATGGTAAAAACCTATCGTTTGTTTATAAGATTTTCATGTGTTGGATGATACAATACCTTAAAATTCCATTCGTTGTCATCAATTATCGCAATTACTCAGGTCTCGTCTGTTCTATCTTCATGCAGTTTTCTTTTTGTCTCTCACGCCAACCTGTCTCCTACCTATCAAACACGAATAAATATATGTTACACAAGTAAATCTCTTCGATATTTTTGTGTTGTCTGTTTAAGACAAAACGTTCACATTCAATTAAAGCTTTGATTACATTTGATCGTGTTCACTTCTCATAGGATATTCCCTGTTACTTACCTTTGGTTTTTTACAGGCTCCATTAATTTTGTTCAGAAAGTCCGGTGGTTATCAATTTACACCATTTTACCTTTGGCAACTGACCAGGCAGTCAAAAAATTCCGAACAAAGAAACGGACTTCTCCTTCAGAGGCTGACAAGACTTGCCGAAGCATTCGTACACATGCAGACGTTCTAAGCTAGTGATCTTAGCTTGGCGAGAGAATGGAGGGTCAGAGGCTGACCCAGATGTCATCGGAGCCGTCAGATTCAGGGCTGAGGCTTTTCGGAGAGTGTCCGGTGGAGACCTGTCAACGTACCGTATCCAAATTAGATTCTTTGGTCGTCGTGAAACTCTCGCTGTTTTGAAATTGCCCTTTTGTTCACGGTGGCTTGATACAAAAGTCACATTCAGATTCAAATTTTCATCTTACTTAGGTTAGTTTAAACAAGACTTCAGTTTTTAAAGACTCTTAAAATATTTATCTCGGACACTCAAAAAATAATGCTACGAAAGTAATAAAAAAATAAAGATAATAAGAAAATACGAGAGATACAGTAAAATCAACTTTTACGTTCCTTTCTCTTCAAAGAATACAAGAAATGTTTGTTCTAACTAAATGAAAAGAGCAAAACTCAAATAAGTTATATACAGACTAAGTTACTATTTAAGATTGTGCTAAGATCACGTCTATCTCTATCATATTATATTGCATGGATCAATTGGATGACACTCCTATTTAAATAAGACTCTAATTGATAAAATAAAATTTATAAAATAACAGAAAGATAAAGTTTACATTCAAATAAGAAACTAGCACTCTTATTCTCAAAGATCTTCACTATCTTCAAATGATGAGTCTTATTGCAATTCTACTCTTAGTTGTTGCCATATTATCAAGATCTCCTTACGATCTCTATCCGCTAATGATAAAGTGTGATCTTATCAAAACCTACATAGCATACTGACCTAATCTAATGCTTCCTACAACATGCCCTCTAGTCATGATCTATTCATTAGAGCATAGGTCAAATCCTTAATCCATCAAATCCTTAGTTAGGTTGAGCTAATCTCCATAAAATCTAAGACTCTACAAAAATTCGTACTAAGTCCGATCTCACTTACTTATATTTGTCTTAATATTTTTACATGTTTTTCTTATATTTTTAATCCAGCTAACCTTCCTCCTAAGATACCCTCCTAAGATACCTTCCTCCTAAGTACATCATGAAGGCCAAAGTGCTTATAAATTTAAAGGTCTAACAGCTCCATGTGACATTTCCAACCCTACACTGCCCCTTTTTGCAGTCGTAACCGCCTTAGCCTGAAGTGTCTGTGGCTGTCAAAGTAGTGTAAGCCTATACTATTAGGCCAGCGGGGAAGATAAGAGAGCCGATTCTCATGCATTTTTACGTTTATCCTCTTTTTCTTTTATTTATTTTTATGATGTCTGGTTAACGAATGGTAACTTTTCATGATAGCATCCAAGCTATTAGATTAAATAGGAAAACGTCATTAGACTTGAAAATGGATATGCAGTTTATGCATAAGCCAGTTGTTTAGAGAAATGTGCAACTGATAAGCGACATGGAACATTTCAGGAAACGCCCCAAATCATACAAAGGTAGAAATCTGCGAATGAAAGGAACAGAACTAAATGTAGTTAAAGTGTTGACGTGTGGTCCAAACTCATTTAAGCAAAGGGGAAACACTTTTGTCAGTGACGATCTATTTCCAACTGATCACAACATGTGTTGGTGTCCCCTCTCTTATCGCTTGGTTGGTGGAGCATTAAGTAGAGCAGCTAAAGCCCGAGCAGGCGTACGTGATGTGTGGCAAGGAAATATGGCAACGGATGAGTCTGTTTCGTTTTTGGGAGACTTCTTGGTGGTCTGTGGCCTTTTTGTTGAACATTACCTGTCTCCAATATACGGTCAGTACAAGCTTTCATGTCAGCTTCAAAATGTAACAAATAAGCCATCCATTTCAGCTCCTCCTTTTTCTTTATAAAGGTGCAATTATCGATTGTCAGGGCTCCATAGTCCATACAGGTTTGGAAGATGATGAGATGATGTGATATTGGTTACTTCAGGCCCTTTGAAAACGTAAACGTTTCCAGCTTTGGGCCGAAAGCAAAAATACAGGGGAAACGTTTCGTTGCCTGAGTCAATATTAAAGTTATGTTTTGATCTGTTAAGATGGTCCAAAGCAAAATGGATTCAATGCTCTTTTGCCTTGGACATAAGGCTGGTTTTGTTTAGTATCAAAAACTAGGAACCGAATCCTCGAAACAAAGCCCAATTATTAGGTATAATTAATGGTTAAAAACTTGTAAATAAACTAAATTTTATATATTATAATAAATTAATTAATTTTTATTTAATACAATTTTTTTATTAAAATTTAATTTCTTTAATAAATAAGGATCGTAATTTTCAATTTTATTAAATCTTTATTGTATAATTTTTTTATTACGACTTAATATTTATTGTTATTTAAAACTTTAAACTTTTTGTCTTCAATTCTTTTGAAATTTAATTCTTTTATTAATTGAAATTTGAATTTAATCATTTAAATTTAGCTTAATTTTTATTCGTTGAGTTCTGTTCATAAACTTTTATTTGTTGAGTTATATTCATAAAAATTAATTATTAAAAAATCTAAACAGCTCGATCAATTCAATCATGAAAATTTAAAATTGACTTATTTTTTATTTTTATTTTTAATTTTTCACTTTGATTTATGTTAATAAATCTTATCATTAAAATTTGATCAGTTTAAAAATTAATAGGCCAATTTAGTAAATTAATTATTTTTTAATTAATATTAATTCAAATTCAAATTATTCAATAGATAATAATTTTTAATTTTTAATTTTATTTAAAATTTAATTAATTTTATGACAATATTAAAATAATAATTTTATTGATTTAATTTTTAGTTAAAATTTAGAATATTGAAAAAAAATGGAATCCGGATTATGATTGGCAAAAACATGATGCCTTTCCTTTACCATACACAAAACGTGTCATCCGATCTGAATCTGTGAGTTACAAGTACTACTACTACCTGTTACGTGGAATGGAATGATTGTTATTTTGACAAGATGAGTTGGCTGCAGCTATCATTTTTGTTCTTCTCGTTAAGTTTCCACAACAGCAGCCTCTCTCTCATCTTTTTCTTTCCAAACGCACTTCAGCTATCATTGCTTCTTATCTGCGCATGCTTAGGCCATGAACTGGATTATCTGTGAGATTGGAATCTTCCTATGCGATTCTATTATCCTCACCACTTGTGTGTTTGATTACATGTACCTTTGACCACCGACTAACATCATGCATGAAGTCTCTCGTTAACTGTCTTCTAATTGCAGAAGGTGCCTTCATCAGTGGAAGAAACAAAAAAACTTTAAAAATATGTGGATATTTATTGAAATATACAAATATTAACTTATAAATAGTTAGTGTGTCAAATAATTGATTTTAAAAATATATTTTATAAATTTTTAAATAAATAAATAAATAAATGTTTCTATAGCTTAACAAACTTTCACAAAATTTATTAATCTTTAAAATTTTTGAAAAAAATTATTTATAATTTCCAGTTTTTTATCAATTAATAATAATAAAAAAAATATGTTTATTATGAATATTACACGTGTATTAATTAAATTGTATTTACATGACGATTCAACCTAAATTTTAAACTCAAATTGAAATAATTAAATCTGACTTAAACTTATAATTAATTATAATTATCTTAAATTATTAATTTAAATCATATTAAATTAATTTAGGTATATTTAAGAGTTGAGTTAAGTTACCATATTACTGACATTTGATTAATCCATGTTTAATGTTCATACTACGTATATCTAATCATTTATTTTTAACTAAAGTTTAATAGAATGGTTTCTTTGAAAAATTAAAAAATAAAAGAATCTTTTCGATTATTTTAAAAATCATATATTTTTTAAAAAAATTATTAAATTAGAACACAAGTCATAAATATAATATTTATTAAGAAAAATGTCATAAAATAAACTCATTGGTTAGTTTTGGGTGACTTTTGAACTATCTATGATGTGATTCCTTCGTAATTAGAATACATAATTGAGGCCTCTACTTTCTCTGAAGTAGTGAGGCAAAAAGCTTTGTGTGAAAGTAGGCATGGGAATGGAGATGTTAAGCTTTGTGTTATGTTTTAATCTTCTTTTCTTAAAGAGTGAAGTCTGTGGGTGCGTTGTGAGATGAGATTCTTTCCCTTTTCTTTTTGCATTTTAGGTATATACCCATCATTGCTAATTTAGGCAGGACCACATCTTGTGGACCTAAAGATTGGCCCGAGATCGACCTGGGCACATGCCACGCGCGTGATCGCCCTAACTTGCCTTTTGGTTTAACCTAATCTTGATTGCTTATAAAATAAAAGACTGCCATAAAAATAATATTCATATTAATATTTTCAGTAAATATTAATAACTCTCTCTTGAATATGCCGACGGAATCAATCTCTATAAGATAAATGGTCCCACAAATATCAGTGGCTCCCTAAGCTCCGTAGAATCTTGTTGACAAGATTGAGATAAATCTGATTGGACAATAGAATCAAACTATAATCGTTTGACTTCTTTTTTATATCATTTTTATTGGCAAATCTTATAAAAGAGTCCTGTGATATACTTGATTATTCATCTTAACTCTTGTGTTTTTAATTCGTTCACTTTAATCCCTGTGTTTTTTATTCTCATTCAAGATACTCTAATTGGGTATTTTTGGATAAATTTACCCTTGGATTCAAGAGATTAAAAAAAATGTATTTCAATAATCTAAGGGCAAATTTGTCTGAAAATACCCAATTAGGGTATCTTGAATGAGAATAAAAAACACAGGAGCTAAGGTGACCGAATTAAAAATACAGGGGCTAAGATGAATAATCAAGTATATCACAGGGGTTGTTTTATGTGATTTGCCATTTTTATTAGTTGAATTTTTAAACTCTTGCATAAGGTGTGATTTTATTTTTTTTGTAAAAACATAAATAAAATATTACGTATATTATAATGCTCTTCAAATTTCGCATATATATTAATAAAAAATTAATTAGATAAAATAAAAGATTTAAAGTTAAAAATTAGATAAAATTAAGAAAATTTAAATTACGATTAAAAGTGATTATTTTTAAATTTTGAAGTTTAAATAAAAAATTTAATTAATTTAATTTAATTTTTAAAAATTAATAAACTATTTTTAAAAATAAAATTATTAAAATAAAATAAATTAAAAAATTAATCGATTCAAAATTTAAATACTTCCTCTTATCATAGATAAATTTTAAAACACAATTTTAATAAAGATCTTCCAAATAATAAATACTCGACACTCGACAACCAATATGGCCCCACATTTTTAATCGTACTCTGGAAGCACTATTGTCTGAGCACGCACATTGACTCGTTTGGTGTACCATTCCCAAATCTATAACATATCTACATAACTAATTTT
>JAOTAX010000002.1:3945518-3957328 GCA_025629825.1 Erythroxylum guanchezii
GATAAATCTGATTGGACAATAGAATCAAACTATAATCGTTTGATCCTTAGGGCACAGGTGAGTTGGTAAGGGATTTAAATTAAGTGAGATTGTGGGTTCGAACTCTTTTTATGTATGCAGCCGTTTAAGATTTGGGGTCAGAACTTTGCCTCCTGTAAAGGACCTACTCAGCTCGAGCGAGGATTAGTCTAGGTGTAAATGGCTTAAAAGTACCTTCTCATAATTAGGACCCGCCTAAAACACCTCATGAGAAAAAAAAAACTATAATCGTTTGACTTCTTTTTTATATCATTTTTATTAGTTGAATTTTTAAACTCCTGCATAAGGTGTGATTTTCTTTTCTTTGTAAAAACATAAATAAAATATTATCTATGACTTTCTTCAAATTTCGCATATATATTAATTAAAAGTTAAGTAGATAAAACAAAAGATTTAAAGTTAAAAATTAGTTAAAATTAAGAAAATTTAAATTATGATTAAAAGTGATTATTTTTAAAATTTGAAGTTTAAATAAAAATATTTAATTAATTTTATTTTATTTTTAAAAATTAATAAACTATTTTTAACAATAAAATTATTAAAATAAAATAAAAATTAAATATTAAATTAAAAAATTAATCGTTCAAAATTTAAATACCCTCTTATATCATTGATAAATTTTAAAACACAATTTTAATAAAGATCTTCCAAATAATAAATACTCAACGCTCGATAGCCAATATGGCCCCACACTTTTAATCGTACACTGGAAGAACTATTGTCTGAGCACGCACATTGACTCGTTTGGTGTACCATTCCCAAATCTATAACATATCTACATAACTAATTTTGACTCTTCACTTCTTCTCACTTCACAGAGCGGGTCCCACTGATATCAAGTCCTTTCAATCTCATCATCAAAGCCTAATGAGACATCTTACGGTCTTTAATTCCCCTTCTAAAATAGGACGTCCTACACTGGATCATAATCTTGGAAGCAAAATTGAGCCGTTAAGCGGGGAAAGGTTGCAATATTCCAGCAAGATCACAACCAGATATGTTGTTGACCAAATATACATTTGGTTTGACCAGGTAGGTACAGCTGGAAATATTGTGACAGGACACGAAGGTAAAATAATATTTGATTGATTAGATTCCATTATTCCTTCTGTTTAATATTTAACTTTTAATTATTAACATTTTAGGGAAGCCATCTAATCTAACGATCAGGGAATTTCTGTCAGTTGTCTAATCACAGCCATTCAATTGTCCTACTAGGAAAGGGATGTGTGAGGTGAGCATGTGGAACCCACGATTGCATTATTTTTGGGAAGAATGATGGTATGCATATCGATCCGATGGAGAGGGTTGTTCATGGAAGATGATGGGGGTGAGGTTCACAATAATGGTACTACTTCTCAAAAGAAATGAAAGGGGGCGGGGGCAGGGTGTTGGGTAGGTTGGCACTGACGATAAAATGAGTGTGTAACAGCAAAGAGAGAGTATAGTTGGCAAGTGTGTCAGTCAGTTGAAAAAAATAATAAAAAGAAATGGAAAGTAGATTATGTCAAAGAAGCAAAGCAAAGCAAAGCTTGGGGTTGAAGAGAAGAACAAGAACCTCCCCAAAATATTATAAAAGTTAATTTAAAATTCTCCAAAAAATGGAAAGAGAGAAAATTACAGGACGTAAAGTGATTAGGTTCTGTAATAATTTAGGAACAAGGGCAGTTGGGGGGGTCAGAGTAGTTAGTTTGTCTTTTAAAATCATACTAACTTGGTTGCTTGAGCAGGTAAGCAAAATAGCAATCTCTCTCTCTTTCTCTGCTTTAGGTACAGTATTTGTGTGTGTTTTCTTTCTGAGCGTCCCTCTAGGTTCGTAGCTATCTATCTACATTGTCTGTGATCTAATCTACTAAAGTTGGAACTTGATGCCTATTCTGCTGTTTGTGGAAGTATTCCTTTTGTGAATTTGGTTTTTCTCGCACAAGTTTAAGCTGGCATTTGCCATTTGATGCTCTTCGGAGTACTATTGCTCACCCTTTTTCAAGAGATTGTGACTGGAGCTCTGTCAGATTTCAGTTTTCCATAATTGACCTAGAATTTGACACCTTTTGGCCTTTTTCTGAACACCCATCTGAGAATATCTGAAAAGAAGCCTAATCAGCTTCCTTTTTCCTAGTTACTGGAATGTTGGGTGTTTGATTCAATACTTCAACCACTAGTCCTTTCCTTGTTGGGATTTCTTCGGCCCACCATTCGCTTGCTTTCTTCCCTGTTGCTCGGAGGTTGTAACAGTATCAAATTCCAATAACGTTGGTGTTAATCGGTTAGAGCTTGCAAGTTTTTAGTTCTCGTACAAGAAAAAGTGATAAAGCGAATCTGCTTTTTCTTCGTTGAGCTGTTGTTAGCTATTGAAAGTCTCTGCCTGAGTATGCTTTATGCTCTGAAAGGTTCACTTTTTTGTATGTAGCAAGCATTTCCAATTTTCCATCATGTCCTTGCATGTTCTACTTGATCCTAGGGTTTCTGAAAGATGAGGGAAATAGCTGATATCGATTAGATTTATGCTTCACACTCTGCACCTATCTTTTTCACTTTGCGTCCATGGGATGCTTCTATGAGTTGTTCTTTTTACTTTAGCACCCTCTTCCAGTTCTATAAAGCTGTCGACATTACTTGTTCTTTGTCGAGTCCTGCAAGATATCACTGCTTAATTTTGGGCAAATCCACTTTTTCTTTAACCTAGTTCCTTTTGTCCGTTGTCACATTTGGTCTTATTCCTGTATAGGCTAGTTCCTCAACATTTGGGGTGGGTTAGTTGAATCTAGAAAATGGGTAGTGTTGGTGGTAACAATGATGATATGGGATTTCAAAGGGGAGATGAACACATTATCAATTGCTCATCATCGGGAATGGGTACAAATCCATACTTTGCTTCAGGTTGGGATCATCAACTAGTTTCACTTGGTCAGCACGAGAACCTTGGAGGTTCGGCAATACTTTCTCAGAGTGAATTCACAAATTCTCCTTACTCTATTTTAGTTGAAAGCCAAGGAATAAACAACAATGCTCATCTTGTAAACTATCCATCTGATTCAACCTTTGTTGAAATGATTCCAAAACTTCCTTGCTTTGGAAGTGGGAACTTCTCTGATATGGTTGGTTCCTATGGTCTAACTGGGTCTGGTCAAATTGCCAGTAGTATATGCCCTCCAAATTACGCCCTTAACAAGGAAACGAGCACCCGGTGTCGTGATGATCTCCAGCTATTGGAAGAAGCTGCTTCCATTGCGAATAAAAGGAAACGAGTTCGGGAGTCCAATTCTCGTTTTGATCCCAACAAGGTACATCTGGATTATGTTTATCAGGTTCTGATTAGTTTGTCATAGAAATTGTAGCTGTTTGTCAGTGTAAGTTTTCTCCCTGAAACTGGTGTGGAATTGGTTGTAGAATGGTGAAGGTGAGTTGCAAAAGGACACTGCAAGGGAGAGTTGTGATGTATCCACAGAACAGGATGAGATGAAGCCAAAAAATGAACATTACACTGATATACATGCACGGGGAAAAGAGGCAACAAAGCAGTCTAAGGATGATTCTAACAGTGGAGAAGCTCCACCTAAAGAGAACTACATTCACGTTAGAGCAAGGAGGGGTCAGGCAACCAATAGTCACAGTCTTGCAGAGAGGGTACATCTACAGATGCAATTTATAAACTATTGATAACGGCAGTGTTTTCTTTAATTTGAGGTTAGAATGTTTCATTGCAGATGAGGAGAGAAAAGATCAGTGAGAGAATGAGATTGCTTCAAGACCTTGTTCCAGGATGCAATAAGGTACTTTTGGAGGTCTAATGTCTGAATGAAATGTTTTTGTATCAAATGAATAGAATAAGTGCTGATACTGTCTGAGTTTGCTCGTTTTATAAGATCACTGGGAAGGCAGTAATGCTTGATGAGATTATCAACTATGTGCAGTCGTTGCAACAGCAGGTTGAGGTATGCTATTTTGGTGCTTCAATCAAAATTCTAATAGTTTAGCGGATAACATGTTTTGAATGTAAATTAAGAGTAAGTTCCTAACAAAATGAATATATCCCTGTTGCAGTTTCTGTCCATGAAACTTGCCACTGTCAATCCGGAGCTGAACTTTGATTTTGAGAGGCTTCTATCCAGAGATGTAAGTTAAAATTTGATGGCGGCAGAATCGACAACATTTTCCTCTGTCCAATTTTTGTTTTTGTTTTATTCATGTTCTTGCCTTGCCTTGCCTCATATCTAGATGCTTCATCCACGAAGTGGTAATTCATCCTTTTCGGGATTTAGTCCGATGTTGAACTCTAATCCTTATTCTCAAGGAGTTTTTCAACCGAACATAACTGTTGCTCCAAACACAAATTTGCAATTCCCTTCTATGCCTCAAGTAAGTAAAGACCTTCGTAGCAGACCTCCTGCGTCCACATCTTGTTTATATGATGCTCAATTCGGGTTATCTCTTATTATTATACAGAATGCATTAGACAATGAGCTACAAAACCTTTTCCAAATGGGATTTAATTCAGCCTCTGCCATTAACAGCTTGGGACCAAATGGTATTGTAGCAGAGGCCCTTACACACGAATCTTGCCTTTCATTTTCTTTTTCTTGTTCTTCACGTTCACTGTTCACGATCTCTGCAGGGCAATTGAAGCCTGAGGCCTAGCTTGTACTTATGGAGGAGGAGAGAAATGGCTTTAGTTCCTTCAAACAAAGAACTCGGGATTTTGTAACGTTAAAGCCATTAGAAAAAAAGGGATTAACCTGTTTGGTTGTATAGGTTTTTTGTTTACCTCCTAACTCTGATTGTTCTTCGAATTTTTAGCCGAAGAAGATGCCTTGTTAGAATCTCTTATACATGTAAATTTTCTCAGACAAAACTTATCATCTTCCTCTGTTAAGTTATTGGCTATTGAAATTACAGACGCTTTGAGATTCATTTTTGATGAAATTCTGTTTTTGAGTGTTTTTTTTTGTTTGTGTTTGTGATAAAATTTGTCGCTTGTGCTATCAACTGAAATTTCCATAGCAAAGTGTATTATATACAATATTAAATATATTGAATACTTTCCAATAATTAAAAAATTCAATAGGTCTAGTCATAAATTATGAATTGTCCTGCTTTCGAGACAGTTTTTAACATTTGTTTTGATAAATTTTATTAATTAATAAGCGATTATAAATTAAAATTAATTAATTAATTTTTATTTACAGTCTCTTTTTTAATTAAATTTTAAATTTTTTGATAAATAAAGATAATTTTTTTAACTAATTTTATAACAGTTTAGTATCAATTAAACTTAATATATTTTAAATTTTTTAACTTACAGGCGTAACTAAAAATGTCAATAACTTAGCCTGTCTTTACTGGCTCGACTACGGGTTGACCGGCTCATGAATTGATAGCCACAAGCAGGCCAGAGATAACTTAACCTGTTACATTTTTTTTTAGAAAAATTTAAAAAATGATATTATTTAAAAAATAACGGTTCATAATTAACTCATAACCCGATCAATCTAAGCCCTTTTTGATATCTTTTTTGATATCGTCAAATATAACTTTTAGTCCAGATTTTAAAACATCCACACTATCACATATTTCGCTGTAAGGTTGAAAAGGCACTGATATTACCGACGGGACTCGGTTTTTATAAATTTCATATACATGCAAATGCAATAATACGACGCCGTAAACTCAGAACACATTTGATTTAACCACAACATTAGAAAGTCGTAGACAAATATTAAATTTCCAACTAAAGATTTTCACACTCTCCTAATTTCCGTGAGCCGGAGATTCTGCTTCCCTTCCCTTTCTCACTCTGATACAAACCCTAACTATGGTTTCAATTTTGGGGGAAATCATTGCGTGAAATAAAGTATGGGAGATGAAAAAGTTGGTCGGAATAAGGATAAACCGTGGCCCTATACAGACCGTCCTCAAGAGAAAGACGAAGCAGATACGAAGCTTTGGGGCGTTTTCCTCTTCGGTCTCATTGGCGCCACAGCCACTACTTTCGCCGTCAGTTCTCTATTTTCTTTTACTTTCTTTTTTCTTGTTAATTGTTGAATGCGGTTTGTTTGCATATATTTATGGAGTTATTGTTCAATACTCTAGCTTAATTCTGTTCGGATTGTGGGATTTTATTATTTGGTTTTGCATGCCCAATCCAAAGGCGTGATTAGTTTGGTTGGGATTGTGGGAACTAGGTTGGAAACTCTTGTGACGTTAGGTTCCTAGGAGGGATTTGCATAATTTTTGCCAGAACTCGTCCCTAAGTTGTGTTTTGCTATCTTTTTTGGGACTCCGTTTTGATGATTAAACCAAATGGCAGGTTGGTCAACTCCGGAGGACTGTTGATTGGTTTTACGTACAGGTAAACATAATTTATTCTGTAGGTGCTTTTCTTTTGTTTTCTTAAGTTGATTTTGAGTAATCTTGAACCGGAAAAGTCTGAGTCTGAGTTTAGTGATCTGGTTGGTGTCTTGTTTACCTGTCATTTCCGAAACTTGCAAACTTTGTAATTTTTCCTAAACAGTTAAGCAGGTCAGCAAAAGGAGGAAGTGCTGGTTCTTTTCGGTCAACTTTCCAGGAGGAAGCATGGAAAAGATATCAGCGTCGAATGCAAGAGGAGTATGAGGAAGAAATGGAGAGAGTGGTGAGTTCTCTGTCCTTGTGTAATACTTTGTCATCTAATAATTACAGGTCGGAAGACTTTTTCATGTTTAAAATCAATTGTTAGTTCTCATATTCCAACATTCATTCTTTCCCAGCAAGTTTATTGCCTTTTCGTGGTTCTGTTTGCAAATTATGTTGAAGATGGAGTGGAATATTTTGTCAGCATCCCTTATGTGTTTACTTTCCTATCTGGTCAACCAACCTGTTAAAACACTTATCGTCAGAGGAGGGTAGAAATGACTTCCCCTAAGGAATTACAGGAGAGATATCTGTTTTTGTTGGTTTCATGTAACTTAGGTTGCAATTTCGGCCGCTACCCTCAACACCTACCTCTGCACCATTCTTTCCTTTTCTATGCATAAACTTCTTAACTGTAATGAAGGGTTAAACTAAAGACTGGCGTGAGCTTGGGGTATCTAAAATTTTCATTTTTTCGAGTTAATTGCATTTATTTCTTCTGGTTTCGCTGAGTTTTGCTAACATTTTTGTTCTATTGTTTTACCCTTGTCTTGATATGCATTAAAGTTATTCCCTGTAGTGTTTTGCTTGTGGTTTTTTTATGTATATTTGAATGCACTTTGCTTTATTGTTTTTCATCCCTTCGTGATTGCTTGTCATTTTTGTAGGAGCGGATAAGGCGAATGCAAAGTGTTTTTAATCGCGAAAGGAACAAGTACAAGAGAGGTTATGAAAGCTGGAGGGAAAATGATCAGAGTGCTTTTCACCATCATTTTCAGCGAGATGATTGGTATTGGAAGACTGATACATCTTTCAGAGATCAGAGGACTAATAATTTCAGAAGAACTCCTCGAGATAGTACTAGTTATCCATTATCACATCACTACTCTGTCTTGGGACTTGACAGGTACTATTTTGAGCCCTTAATTGCTGAATATGATGCACATTATATTTATTACTAATTCAAATGGTTCATTAAATGATTGTGTAGATCAACTTTTCTTTCCTGTTAAGTATAAAGCCATTGTGACATGCAAATTTTCATTTTCAGTTTGTGTATTCTAAAAGGTCTGTTTGCGGTTGGACTGAGGATTTATAGGGAAAAAGAACTGTTAAACCTGACACTTTCCAATGAATACCAATTGTTTGTATAAGATATGTTTCAAGGCAAAACGAAACCATCATTGTGATTTTGGAAAGTTTAATTTGAAGTTCATACTCTCTTTGGTATCAAATTATTTTGGTAAAGATTAAGGCGTCATCTAGAACTATGAAAAGTCGACTACTGGAGGCATTAGATAAAAATAAAGATATTGGACCAACTCCCAATTTAATATCTTCATGTTATCAAATACGACACAAGCCCAAAAAAACTAGCTGGCCAAGGTTTGTTTACCTGAATGGTCTCTTACCGGATTTACAATATCCATTACGTCTATATCACCTTCAATTTTCCTGAGTTACAGCAGGAACATTGATCTACAATTTTTTTTTCAAAGTTAAGATTTTTGTTTCAGTGATCTAATATGATACGATCTCTTCTTATGAGACAGGTCCAGAGGGACGCCATATTCAGATACTGAGATTAAGGTACTATTTTTTATGGATAAAGATGCCGTATTTCAGTATAGATTACTGACCATGTCTGATACAAAGAACGTTAACTTCATCACTGCAGGCAGCATTCAGGGCCAAGGCATTGGAGTTTCACCCAGATCAGAACCAAGATAACAAAGGTTGGATGTTGTTGGCTGCTTCTAATCAGGTCTTACTCCTAAAAAAGTTGTGGCCTAACACTCTATGACACATCTTTTTACAGAGGTAGCTGAGGCGAAGTTCAAAGAGGTGATGACTTCTTATGAAGCAATTAAACGAGAAAGAAAGGATATGAGATCTTGAACCGGCTAATATGATTGGATGCCTAGTGGATACTGCTGGATTACATTGAATTGAGTTTAGTTTTTCACTAAATCTTTGTCTTGTATTATGATTTTACCTTTTGCAGATTAATCTGCTTGTATTGATAGGTCGCTAATGAGTGAGGAAAATGTTTTCGCCGAAATATGATGTACAGGAAATAAGATAGAAACTTGTAAAATTTTCGTGGATTGAATCCACCAGTAAAATTCTGTAATTCTATATATGTATGTGTACACATTCATCTGTTAAATTCTTATATCTGTATATATATAAGGAACTGCTTTTAATTTATTTGGTTAACCATAATTTTCTTTTAAAACAGTCTCTTCAAATTCGTGAGTTTCGAAAAAAGATTAGGCTATGTTTTTTAAAGCATGCTCAAAGAAATTATTGATCCCTTTAATCACTATATTATGTTTCTCGTAAGCACTTAACATTATAATGGGATTGCTTGCATTTTTTGCCCCAACAAAGTAATAGGTTAATATCTATATTTTCAAATTCGGCTAGAAGTTAAATGTATAAGACAAAAGATTTAAGATTTAAAAAGATTTAATCAATAGTAGGTCATTATAAAATTGGTTAAAAATTGAATAAATTTAAAAATTAATTGAAAAAGATTGTCCTTATTTATAAAAAAATTAAAGTTTACTTAAAAAAGAAATCGATAAATGAAAATAAATTGACTTATAAAAATTGATCAGTTTAAGAAAATTAGTAGATTAATTAATAAATTGATCATTTTTAACAACAAAAAATATTAAATTATATCAAATTGAAAATTTAAAAGTAAAATAAAAAAATTAACCAGTTCAAAGTTTCGTCGAACCATTTTGGTTTTTAAAACAGTGAATAATATTAATAGAGGTTAGATGGGGCCTTTTTCTAACAGTAAGATGGTGTTGTTTGGATTAGTTTAAGTATAAATTTCTAAATTTGGGACTTTATTAGCAAAATAAATTTAGACGTGTCCTTTAAGGCTGGTTCAATTGGGCACTTTGATCATTTTGTAAGATAACTTCTTTAAACTATATAGTTTATCATATCTAATCATTTAAAATTGTTCGATTTTAATCAAATAATTTAGTTAAATTACATCTTATTCAAAATATATGATTTATAAACTTTACGTTTACATGATAATCTATCAATTGAATATCTAAAAATTAGTTATGAGATATTTTGTTATTAAAAAAGATAGAACAAAAATCACAATTAATTTAATTAAAATTAAAATTAAGATTAAAATATAATTAATAAATCACCGGAATTTTTTAATTCTTATTTATTTTAGGAATCTTAATTCATTTTCGATCAAAATTTCAAAGGAAGCACGTGGGAAGAGAAGTCTGATGGACTCACAGGAAAAGTTAACACCAGCAAATGACACCACATAGAAAATATAGCAGGATGTCTCATCAATTCTATTTTGTTCTTTTTTCACTGTTTATCATTATTCTTTGTCCTTATTTAGGTATTACAGGTTGGAAATTGCTAGGTTTGTTACGAAAGAGTAACAGAAAGGAGAGAGAGTATGAAACCAAGTGTGTATATATCTTCACAAATCATGAATAAAATTCATTCCTTTCTCACAAATTTTGATCCTTATTATTGTCTTCTACATGGTATCAGAGCAGAGAAGCTCTTGATATCCAAAAACCCCTAATTTTGCCAGTATGCTTGGTAACGAAAGTGAGAGTAGTGATATACAAAATCAGTTCCAAACTGGAGGTGAAGAGTTTGAATCGTACAAAATGGCGACATCAGAAAATCCAAGAGCTATACTGGTAGCCATAGTACTTGACGAAACAAATTCCTGCAGTAGAGTAGAGCAATGACAATTGCCCTAAAAGTTAAGGACAAATACGAGTTCATTAATGGAGTTTGCAAGGAACCAGTGAACAACCCACAACTATTGAAGAAATAGAGAACAACTGATTCTATGGTTACATCTTGGCTCTTAAACTCTATGTCTAAGGAGATTGCTAGGTCCTTTTTGGTTGTGACTACTGCGAGAAATCTATGGGAAGAACTTAGAAATAGATTTGGAAAAAGTAATGGATCCCAGATCTACCAATTAATGCAAAGTATCAATAATCTGAGGCAGGAAAACGATTCTATAACTAGCTATTTTAACAAGCTAAAATGGTTGCGGGACGATATTGGAAGTGTTATGTCTTTTAAAGCTTGTTCTTGTGAAATTGGTAGTAAGATTGTTAATGTTGAAGAAAACAAAAAACTATTTCAATTTTTAGTGGGGTTAAGGGACGCTTATCAAAGTGTGATTAGTCAAATCATGTTGTATGATCTTTTGCCTAATATAAGTAAAGCTTATTCCATGGTATTGATAGTTGAAAAATAGAGGGATATTTCTAGTTTATCTGGGAATTCGTATGAAACTAGTTTATTAAATGTTGCTCTTAGTGTGAAATCTAGTGGAAATAGAAAGAGAGATGTAAAGGAGAGTAGCTTCGCGTCTGGATCAGCAACTGGAAAGATGAGATTCGTTAAAAGGGATGATAAATATTGCACCCACTGTCACGAAAGGGGTCACATGGTAGAGACATGTTTTAAAATCCACGGAGAGCCGGATTGGTTTAAGGAGTTAAAACAAAAACAGGCAATAGAAAGGGGGTTCTATATAGCAGCTGTAGTTGAGAGTCCTCTTGATATCGGACAGGGGAGCCAAAACGCTGAGACAATTGAAGTTGAAATTGAACTCAGTATATTATCTCGACAAGTAGGGGTATTCAAGAAAACCCGCGAACCTGTGAACTAAACCTGAATCACATGAACCGAACTTGTAAACAAGGTTAACCGAACCTAAAAAATCAGGTTCATGATTCAGGTTCAAGTTTCTAACTTGCGGTTTTAGGTTAACCAAACCGAACATGATTTATAGGTTTTGGTTTAAACCTGAACTTGAAACACCCAAAAAGTCTATCATATATTTAGATATAATTTAAGAGGATATTAATAATAATAAATTCACTAGTATTTACTATATTAATTCTTAAGTAAAAAAAGAAGAAAAGGAAAAAAACTATTTTAATTCTATGTTATTAAACGTTAATCTTGAACATTGTTATTATAAGTAACAACAAATTCATAACACTCAATACTTCTACTTCAAATAGTAATTAATATGTGTCAAAGTTATTGATTAAAGTATTAAACTATTAATAGAAAAAATTCATTGACTAAAATAATATAATCATTTAGAGATTAATTAAAGAAATTAA
>JAOTAX010000002.1:3957428-3976023 GCA_025629825.1 Erythroxylum guanchezii
CTATTAATAGAAAAAATTCATTGACTAAAATAATATAATCATTTAGAGATTAATTAAAGAAATTAATAAGTGTAAAAAACATTTATTAAGAAATCCTACAATTTTAGTTTTTTAAGGCACATATATTAGCTTAGATATTTATGAGATATTATAAGCACTAAACAAGCAAGTAATGTCGATTCTTAAAAATATATAATATAGTTGCTAATAAATAATAAGCATAAAATAATATTGTCTTGTACAAATACAAACATAGTTTTATCTTTTAGAAAGCAATAATAAATGAGTTGATTTAGTAATAGACTATGGGATCGTATTTTTTTATACGGCTGCACTTTTTACAATATAATATTTGAAGTTTTAACTATGATATTAATTGCATTTTATACACTAACTTGCAATAAGAAAAAGGATACTTTTTTGTGTTTATTAGTTTTTATTATTATTATTTATTTTAACATGATAAAATAAGATTTAATGATGTTAGAAGAATTGTTTTATTTTTTTTATCAATGAGGTCTAGTAGAGCGGTTCGTTCCCTCATTGATTCATAGTAATAAGAAGCCATATTGCGTTTATAATTCATATTTAGAGTCCTATTCTAAGCACTTCTAATTGGAAAGTAATAGAAAGCGCTATTGAAAGTTTATTAAGAAACAAGACATTACCATGAAAACCTTACGTAAGGTTTTGTGTTCAATTTTTGTTAATATAATGAATAGAAATCATTTTAATATTTAAATTGAGAATAAGTTTGTTCTTATATGAATCATTGATATAGCAACGTAGTTTGTTCTTATATGAATAATTGATAAAATTGCTAAGGTCACTTGTAAATTTGGTTCTTCTAAAAAAAGGTAATTCAATCCAACGATCTTAATACAAACCTTGTAAATTTATGGCTAAGAGTACTTGAATTACAATTGATCTTTTATCAAATATCAGCCATTAAAGTTGAAAGGTTTTTCCCTCAATGAAAACAAAGGAAAATTAAAGATTATTCTATTCGTTTAAAAAAGAAAAAAAATCCATTCAATCTTTCATCCTACAGTCACTTCTCAACCTCTCATCTCTCAAACTATAACACTCACCATCTATTTCTCCTCCTCAAACATAAAAGATCAAATAACGATCTTGATTCTTAAAAAGAACAGGTAATTATTTTTTTTTTCTATTTTTACATGTAGAACCTTTTCTTTTCAATATCCCAAATTATTCCTTTTTATTGTTCATGAAATCTACAACTACAAAAGCTTTATTTTTTTATATTTTTTTAATCATATGTCAACCAACATGGACTGCACTAGCAATGCCCCACTATTGACTCACGGAACTAATGGAGATACTTCTCACTTCTCAGAGCGTTGGTGGTGTTGACATGACTTCTATAACAACTTCTGGTAATCTCCAAACACCTGATTCTAATGCATCAAATCTCCCTAAGCCTCCTACCACCTCTTCAAACAAGAAATGATCTTGGATTTGGGAACACTATGCCAAGTCAGGTGAAGGTAAAGATAGAGTTGGTGTGTGTGAATACTGTAAGAAATATAATATTGTAAAAAGAATAATGGTACTACCAGCTTGATCAATCACTTGAATAGATGTGTTAAGTATCCATATAACAAGCACAAGAAACCCGAAAGTGGACAAAAAACTATAGAAGGAGCAATAGTAGAAAAAGGTGAAGATAGTAGTGGCACATCACGTAGGATGATAACATGGATGTTTGATCAAGAAAGGTGTAGGAAGGTACTTGCTAGAATGATTATTGTTGATGAGCAAGAGGGGTTTCGTGATTTTTGTGCAGATATCCAACCAAAATTCAAAGTTCCTTCTCGCACTACAATGACTAGAGATTGTTATGCACTTTACTTAGAAGAGAGAAAGAAGATGAAGGAGTTTTTTAAGAAATTGCCTTTCAGGATTTGTCTTACTACAGACACTTGGACGTCGTGTCAAAATCTCAGTTATATGTGTCTCACGGCGCATTTTATTGATGATGATTGGAAATTATGCAAAAGAATTATAAACTTTTGCCCAATTTCTGGTCATTCAGGTGATACAATTGGTAGGGCTGTTGAGACTTGTTTAGTTAGTTGAGATATTGAAAAAGTATTCATTATAACGGTGGATAATCCAAGTTCAAATGATGTAGCTATTCAATACTTGAGAAAAAAAATAGTTGGAAGGGTGGTGTATTAAAAGGTGAGTCCATACAAATGAGATGTGTTGCACACATCTTAGGTTTAATTGTGAAAGAGGGGTTGTCAGAATTGAATGATTTAATCATTAGGATTCGCAATGCAGTGAAATATGTTCAGTCTTCTCCTGTTAGAATGACAAAGTTCAAGTCTTGTATATAAAAAGAGAAAATAGACAGCAAGAGTATTGTTTGTTTAGATGTTGAAACAAGATAGAATTCTACTTATTTAATGTAGAATTCTACTTATTTAATGTTAAAGTCAGCTTTGAAATTTCAGAAAGCATTTGATTTATTGGAGAGTCAAGATTCTAAGTATGTTGAAGACCTTTATGAAAAGAAGAATAGCAGAGGTGAGAATAAAAATAATAAAGGTGTTCCTAGTGAAAGTGATTGGGAGTGTGCACGTAACTTGCTGTCTTTTCTTTTTATCTTTTATAATGCTACTCTAAAATTATCTGGCTCTCATTATGTAATTACTAATGAGTACATGAAACAAAATTTTGGCGTTGGGATGGTTGTTTCAAAGAGATGTGGAGTTGGTGATTTTAGTGCAAGAACACATGGCTATGAGGATGAAGAAGAAGCATGATAAGTATTGGGGAGATGTTAATATCAACTGTATGTTGTTTATTGCTGTCGTTCTTGATCCACGCTGCAAATTGAAGTATGTGAACTTTGTGATTGGTAAAACATATATGATGTCAAATCTGAGCAGTTGTGTGAGAAAGTAAAAATCACTTTAGATTTGATGTTTGATTTCTACTAATCCTCCATGTCTTTTCCTATTGCACAATCAAGTGTCAAATCTCAAGCTTCAAGTGATATGGAAGTTCATAACGTCAAGGATGTTGCAGCATTTGTGGATAATATTTTTTATGAGCAGGAGGCTAGTCAAGCAAGTGGGGAAACCAAAAGTGAGCTAGATAAATATTTAGCTGAAGATTGTGAACCCAAAGACAAGACTTTCAATGTCTTGAGTTGGTTGAAACTAAATTCTGCTAAATATTCGGTGCTTGCTTCAATGGCTCGAGATGTTTTAGCTATGCTTGTATCTATTGCTACATCTGAGTCGACTTTTAGTACAGGAGGTCGAGTGCTTGATTCATTTTGTAGCTCTCTTACTTCAAAGATGGTGGAGGCTCTTGTTTGTGGACAAGATTGGTTGAGAAAATCACAAGCTCCTCTTTTCGTGGGAGAGAGACTTGAAGAACTTGAGTAAATTGAATCAGGTAATCTAACTTACTTTACCTTGTTTTAATATACAAAGAAATAAAAATTTATTTTTTAATTAAAAAAGAAATAACGAATCTAACTCTTTTTATTCTTTATTTTCTACAGATGTGGCTTCATGTATAACGGTGGATCATCCTACCATCCTATCGAAGAATAATTGTTTAATAATTTCTCTTTTTTTTTCTAGTATGGATCTTTTATAAGACATTGTTTGGTTTATTTTTACTTTGCTTGGGTTTAACATATTGGATTAATCTTTGATGGATTTTATATGCATACTTTTATGAATAATTTGTATTTGTTTTCACCAATTATTTTTATAATTTTTTGTCATATATATTGATATGAATAGGTTCTGGTTACTCTGAAAACCGAACCTGAAAATAGGTTAACCATTCCTATAGGTTCAGGTTCAGGTTCAGGTTTGTGAAATTGTCGAACCTGACATTCAGGTTCAAGTTCAGGTTATTTATGAACAGGTCAAGTTACCTTACCATGAACATCCCTATCGACAAGTACAGGAGCCGATGAAGCTGGTAAAAGGAAAAGGTATGATTAAGGCAAACCATGTAGCATTCAATAGCTACGCAGGTATGAATTCTTTTCGCAATGATAATGTTTGCATTGATTATGATCATGGTTCGTAGATAGTAGACTTGGGAGCCTCCACCAATATGACCTTCGACAAAAACAAACTCAAAACCCTTGTAAACACACATTACCTTACACCTATGTCTCTTCCAGATGGGGTCTTTAACCCCTGTTAATAAAGTAGGAACCGTAGACTTAACTAAGGAAATAATGATGGAAAATGTCCTTTATATCCCCACATTTCACCACTATTTGTTGTTTGTTTGTAAACTTGCACAACAAAACAACTTAGCTGTAATTTTCGTGTCCAACAAGGTGTTTTTATAGGACCCCATTACTGATTATGTTGTGGCCAGCTGCGAGAAAATTGGAGGTGTATACAGGCTCGAACCACACCACTTCTTACCACTGAAAACAATGAAAGGTCCTTCCTTGAAATTCTATCTCGATGAAAATTTTGCTTTTAATGTGATCGATGATTATGGCTTATTACACTCTAGATTCGGTCATGTTTCCTCTAAGGTTTTAAAACATTTGAACTTTCGTTGCTCAGAAATACTTAAAATTTTCTTTTGCGAAACATGTCCTTTGGCAAAACAAACTAGAAAACCTTTTGGCAAGCATAATATTACAGCTATGAAAGCTTTTGAATTACTACATTTGGACCTTTAGGGCCCCTTCAAAACAAAAATTATTGATGGTTCAACATATTTCCTTACGATTGTTGATGAATATAGTAGACTTGTATGGACCTTTTTATTAAGCACCAAAGATAAAAACTTACATTCATATGCCCCAACAAAATGGGGTTGTTGAACAAAAACACAAACACCTCCTTCAAATCACCCGAGCGCTTATGTTCCAAGTGAATTTACCAAAAAAATTTTGGGGGAAAGTTTTTTTAATCGCTACTCACATAATCAATCGACTACCGATGTAAGTGCTATCATAGGACACACCTTACAAAAAATTACATAAAAAATAGCCGACCTATAACCATCTCCGCACCTTTGGGTGTTTATGTTACGCCATTAACACCACTCCCCACAAAGAAAAACTGGACCCACGACCAACGAAATGTTATTCCTTAGATACTCGACCGATTGAAAGGCTTACAAATTACGAGCAATCGACACAAAACAAGTAATTTTTAGTCGAGATGTTGCTTTTTACGAAATCTTATTTCCGTATAAACAAACAGAAGAAATTGAACACAACACTGACCCAGTGTTTGACCCATTGTTTGGGCCATCCAGCCCAAATACCTATACCAAACTCAACTACCTAGTTACCCAAACCCAGCTACCTAAACCTCATTGACGGATTCACCCAGACCTGACCCGATAGACCAACTTACACCATTACCATCACCAATTACTACCGACATTCAAAATCCCCAAATTAAAACCCTATATCCTTTAAACACCCAAACGACTTCTAATAACATCACCATACCCAGGGACGTAGCTAGCTGGGGCCCAATGGTGCACTGGGCCCTCCAAAATTTATAAAAATTAAATATTTTAATTTTTAATTAATATTTATATATATATAAGGAAAGAGTTGTTTGGAACTTATTGGTATACTGGGCTCCTCAAAATTTAAAAACTTAAATATTTGGACCCTCCTATCTTAAATTTTTGGCTCCGTCACTGACCATACCTACCTGATTTAGTACCCGACATCGGAAACCACTTCAATACCTTAATGATTACATTACTACCCTACCAAATCGAGCTCTCAATGCTTCCTCACGGCTCTTCACAGACCACGACAAGCTCATCTTTTCCACTTCCCATAAAACCTTCCTGGTTAACTTGTTTACTGACTATGAACCGTTTTCTTATGAAAGTGATAAACAAGACCATTGTGGATTGAATCGATGGAGGCGGAGTTTGAAGCTTTAGAAAGAAATGGAACCTAGGTATCATCCATGTTACCGATGGGAAAGAAGGCATTAACCACAAAGTGGGTATACAAAATCAAAACAAAACTAGACGGATAGATTGAAAGACGAAAAGCACGTTTGGTTGTGAAGGGATTCAAACAGACCCTGGGTGTTGACTACTTCGACGTATTCTCTACTATTGCGAAGATTACTACAATTCGCATTATTCTTGCTGTTTCCACAACAAAGGGTTGACCCATACACCACGTGGATATAAACAACGCTTATCTACATGGAAAAATCGAAGAAGAAATTTACATCTCACCACCTCAAGGCTATAACAGAATGCGACCAGAGGAGGTACTAAGACTTCGGGAATCTCTATACGGCCTAAAACAGGCAAGAAGACAATGGAATAAGGAATTCACGGTAAAATTGATTGTTTACAGGTTTGTCCAAGGAGACTCAGATCCTTGTTTGTTTACAAAAGGTAACGACACTAACTTTGTAGCCTTAGTTATCTATGTAGATGATGTGCTGATCACCAGTTCTGATAAATGATGCGAAAGGTTTCTTGAATGATTTATTCACCAAAAAGGATATGAAATACGTGAAGTATTTTGTTGGTATCAAAATAGCTAGATCAAAATGCGGTATGATATTATCCCAACAAAAGTACATACGTGATATATTGGCTGATTTGAATTTGGGGGATTTGAAAAGTGCTAATGTGTCCATGGTTTCAGGAATGAAATTGAATTCTGATGATGGTACTTTATTAGTCGATGTTGAGAAGTATAGGAGAATCGTCGGGCAGCTTTTGTATCTGAATTTTACGTGACCTAATATCACATATGCAACGCAGCAATTAAGTCAATACAGCGCTGCCCTAAGAGAACCAAATTGGAAGGCACTGATTCATGTGTTAAGGTATCTCGTAGGGAGTGTTTCAAAGGTACCATTTTACTCGACAAACTCTGAAAACAAACTGTTAGCTTATTCTGATATAGACTGGGCAGGTTGTCTAGTCACCCGAAAATCCATTACAGGCTTCTACATATTTTTAGGTTTATCCTTAATTTGTTGGAAGACAAAAAAATACAGATCTTTTGCTAAAGCCAAATACAGGAGAATGGCCAGTACTTTCTGCGAAATAAAGCGGCTAAATTACATCTTAAGAAATCTGCAGTACCAATTCCACTAAGATGCGATAACATGGCAGCAATCTATATCTCCAACAATCTCGTATTTCATGAGCGTATCAAGCATCTAGATATTAATTGCCACTTGGCACATAATGCAGTCCAAGATGGTTTTCTCCATACAAGTCACTTATCTTCGAGGTTCCAATTGGCCAATGCATTCACAAAAGCTTTACTAGCACCAGCACTAGCACTTCACACAGTGTTGGACAAGTTGGGTTTACATAAACTCCAACTTGAGGAGGGGCTATTGGACTCATAGGAAAAGTCAACACCAGCAAATGGCACCACATAGAAAATATAGTAGAACACCTCATCAATTCTATTTTGTTCTTTTTTATTGTTCATCATTATTCTTTGTTCTTATTTAGGTACTATAGGTTGAAAATTGCTAGGTTTGTTATGAACGAGTAACAGAAAAGAGAAAGAGTATGAAATCAAATGTATATATATCTTCACAAATCATGAATAAAATTCATTCTTTTCTCACAAATTTTGAGCCTTATTATTGTCTTCTACAAAGTCAAACGCGCTTGTGCTCTTCATTGAATGGGAAAATCAAATTATAAGTTCAGATTCCAATTCACGGATTCTTACTGCAAATGATTATTCTAAAGTCTGAACCACCAAAATCGACCACCCTTTTGCTCATTCCTTAGAATTCGGGCGTAAGGAAAGGAGCTTTTAAAAGAATTCCTTTAGCGGGTCTTTAGGATAAAAAGAAAGTCTTTAGATGTCATAAGTCAAATGCTCCGTCCCCATTCCTAAAATTACCTACCAAACTACTGCCTTTTGGTTGTTATGAGGTCCAGAGTACTTCATGATCTACGTCTCTTTCTAAAAGTTGTACTCTACATCCAACAAAGCTTTGCTGGACCATGAGTGAAAGATACGTCAGCAACACCAGAAGGTGTGGTGTTTAAATAATTAGTAGACGTCGTGAAAAGCAACCTTCTTGTAATGTTTTAAAAGAATCAGTCGCCTGTCGTGGAAGTTACTGTAAAATGGTATCAAGATCTCTGGTTGAAGTTTTATATAGATTCACAGTGATAGGGGAGAAATTAGGAGTTAATTAGAGAACAAAGGGCTTAACATTATTACACAAGAAAGGACAAACAAATTGACATATTTAGAACTCGGTAATAAGAGCTGCAACAAGTGAAAATTTCAAAAACCTCTTCTTTTTCTTCAATTTTTAGGATAGAGATTTACAATATTGCACAGTTCTTCGTTACATCACAGAACATTCATCTTTGGTGTAAACCATGAGCAAGGGAAGGGATGAAAGACAAAGTAGCTTATGGCTTGACAGTGCTTTGCCAAGTTCATATCACACTTTAACAGGAGGAGCTCTGTAATATGCTGGAACAGTTGCAGGGAAGAACATTTGCCTAACCCCTTCTGCTTTGATAATTGGGAAAATGATCCCTGATGCACCCTGCAATGAGAAGGGTTAAATATTGGAACTGGAAAAGAGACAACTTCCAAAAGGATCGGTGGAATCAATGGGGGAAATCAAGACGATAAGTGTATCAACAGAGAAGAGATACAGACCGAAATCAGCCTAGCTCCAATCCAGATGCGTTTAGGTGAAGGGAATGGCAGTAACAAGCGACCAACACCATAGATCGCAACTGCAAAGAAATGTGCCACTAAACTCAATGGACGAGGGTTTAACCCGGAGAGCAAAGAGATTGGTCCAGTTGCGCATAGACCACCAAGACTCAGATAATCAAAGCAAGCCTCACGCATTTCCTTCCGAGCTTGATCAGGTGAAGCACAAAAGACCTTGTACAGAGCACCAGCGAGTGTGTTGATTGTAGATGCCACAGGCTGCATCAGAAATATCAGGGATTATGAGTTCAGTTGACCGAAGAATGTAAAATTTTGTTTCATGAATCCTCTGCCGAAGAAAACACTAAAGAACGAAATTTTCTCAATAAAATGTTTGTACCAAGAGAAGGCATAATTTTAAAGATAGAGATAAGACGGCTTGCCTTACGCAAGGTGTAAAAACATTCAAGATATTTGCTGAGTGAAGATGCATCATGAAGGTCACGCAATGGTCTTAGCAGATCTCGCAGCACCACAATGTCTGAGAGTGCCACAGTCATCCCTCCACCTGTTAGAGGATGTCGCATGTTGAACGCATCACCCATTAACAAGGCACCAGGGGTAGGAAGTGGTGCAGCTGGCATGCTTCTGTTCGGCATTGTCCTAATGTTACCTTTGTCAACAGCTGCTACGAAGGCATCATAAATTTCTGGAGGAACCTGCAATACCCATTCTATGACGTCAGTTAACATAAATGAGATAGAAAGTAACAAAGGGGACACAATTTTAACACAACATGATATTTAAGAATGCCATAGCAAATGGCAGGTCAAGCAAATAGTTAGGAATGCATAGACGGCAAAAGATATCAACCTGAGGTGCCACCACAGTCTTCAAATAATTTGCCATTTCTCCGTTTGAAATGGATGGAACCTTCTGACCAGGAACATCAACTAGACAGCGTACTTCTGAGCTGCTGATAGGATAGAATAGAATGGGAGAAGGATCTGCTAGTATAACATGGCCATGATTTGCATATGGAAGTTGGCAATTCTCCAAAACCAAACCAACAAAACAAGAGGGCACATCCACCTGCATATAATGTTTCAAAGTGCTGTTGAGAACTAAAATCTGAGAAAGAAATTAGAACCTCACACTTGTTTGCCAGCACCGATAACACAAACAACACTACTACTCACTAACTAGAGAGCTACATAAGAAAAAGTTCAAGAGTCTTCACCTTTGGGTCACAAAGGGAGCGGCGCAAGTTTGAGAAACAACCATCACAAACAATTGTCAAAGGTGCAAACTTTGTTAGCTCTTGGCCTGATTTGGTTTTATACTGAACACCTTTGATAGTTCCTTTTTCCTCTAATAGAGAAGTGACGGTTCCTTGCTCCAGTCGCACACTAGAAAGTAAAACAATAAGCATGAATACTGAACAAGAAGAAAAAAACTTAATATATATTTACATTAGGAAACAACAGCAGAACATAAAACTTTTTTGAGTTATGCATTCAAATCATGTAAGCCTATGATTTTGCGGGACCATTCAAAGTATTCCAAACATTAGCACAAATGTACAGCAGCAACAAGCGCAAACATACTTAGGAAGGGATGCTGCTTTTTGCCGCATTCTTTGTATGAAACGCCCATTATGGAAGCTCCTCCCTGAAACATCAGAGTGAAACTTCTCCAATGGATAAGAGAGCTGAGTATGCTTTCCATCCTTGAAAAGAGCATAACCAAACACCCTTTGAGCATCAATTTCCTCAACGCAATCTGCATACATACAAATATCCTATGATTAGATGTGGGTAGCTAGAAGATTCTCAATATAACTATAATGTTTGACCTGAACGTACCTTCAAGACCCAACTCAATCAACTTTAGGTAACCTCCTGGTTGTAGCAATTCACCAACAATTCTGTCAGGTTCGGTTAGGTCTCTTTCAATAACGAGCACTCGACGCCCATCCTGTTTTTGAAACACGTTAATTTCAATTAATATAATTTGCAGTTGGGACATTCTGAATTAAAAAACAGATATGCTGTCAAAGTCTATGATCAACTAAGAATTTTTCTTAGGTACAAGCACCCACACAACAATAGGACAAAACAGTTTGTTGATTAGAGCAATAAGTACTCATATAACACTGTAAGCTTCTCTGTATGCTGGATATTATAAACGTACAAGAATCTGTTACAAATATTAAATAACTCCGCTTAATAGATCTCTACAGATATGATCAACTCTGAAAGAAAATACAAATGCAAGGACCACAGCTTCAAAATGATGTTATATTGAGTTGCTTGGCCCACTACGATAAATATGCAGCAAAAATAATTAGGATTGTGGGACAACAGAATGAAAATCAACTTCAGAAAGAGTTCAATAATCATGTCATACAAGACACATATCCTCCCTTCGTAGTAACAGAAACATTTCATTCTTAACTGACCAATCACAGAAAATCAATATTTCGATTTACTACTTCCTCATCAACCGTCCAAAACGGCTTATTTGCAAAAGACCAAAACCATCTACAGGAGTTGGTCCCCACTCAAGTTGCAAATTTACTAACAATTAAAAGAAAACATTCAAATAGGAACTAAATATGTGAAAGTATTAAAATGTGATTAAAACATAATAATCCCCATAAACTAGTTCAACAAGTAAAGATTACGAAAGCTAGACAGTAAGGACACAGAACCCCCCAGAAAGAAAAAAGAGAAAAGTCTACGAAGTTCCAAATGAAACTACTCTTGAAAAGCAGTGTTCTTTACATCTCGCCGTCCACACAAAGAAGTAGGGGCCAACCAAAAGTTGGATGTAATGCGAAAGCTAATTTCAACAGTTCTAGAATTTTCTCAACAAAATACCTAAAGAATTCGAAATTCCCCAAATTAACCCGTCAATTATAAACAAGTGTAATTTTAATAATCAACTAAATATCATCCAAATATCAAGGGAATTGGCATCTGCGAAAATGATGAGCCTCCGTCGCACAAAAAGCATAAAAAAGAAAACAAAATTTGAAAAAGAAAGAAGGAAGAGACAAGAAAGTAGCTCTGAAAAGTAAACATATATTCACAATTGTTAAGCACAAAGCACAAATGGAACACCATTACACCACTTCATGTTAGCCAATAATTTAAATAATAACAACGCCCAGGTTAGCTTTTCCCTATAATTGGCTACGATATTTCGAAAAATTTTAAATTCTCTACAAAAGTAAAGGATTCTACGTAACTCGTTCGGCCACCGAAAAAAATACAGGCAACCAAAGCTAAAAAGACAACAAAATGGACCCATAAGATACATCCAAAGAGCTCACCTTGCCGAGAGTGTGGGCGAGAGCGGCGCCGGCGACACCAGCGCCAACGATGATTACGTCAGCGTCGGAAGCGTCACCGGATCTGCATTCACTGTTGGTAGTGGCTACGCTATTAACGACCTGAGACGAACCTGGCCGGCAGCGGTATCTCTTCTTAGCCGTCAAGTGGCGGACAACAGCAAACAGAGCTACAGCGGAGGCGAAGATCCAGGCGAAGCACTGATCCGCCATTATTCGAACCGGAAAGTCCACTGAGAGATAGAGACGTAAAATGACAGTGCCTTTTTCTCACGGTGTGTCAGTTTAGCAACGAAATGGATTCGTTGCGTGTGCGTGTTCGGTTAGGCTAACTTGCACGTCGGCGACGGAGAGCTTCGCTGGCAAATGCCTATTTGACGCTTTATATATATATATATATTATTATGTGAAGAAACAGAATAGTTTTCCCGTTTCAAGTTATGAACCAGAAAATTTCTGGTTTTGTTTCAGTGACAGACGGAGAGTAGCTAAGCTCGCAACGGTTTTCTTTTCTTTTTTGGGCCTCTCGACGAGTGCGTGTGTATGTTGAAGAGGAAGTGAGATTTAAGATTTAACCACCGCAGCTCATACGTGTACGCCACACAGCTAACGTGCGCCTCGTGTCATTTTTTATTCTGATAATTATTTTATTTATTCTAGAAAACAAAAAACAAAAAATAAAAAGTAGCAATCGTATCCGTAATTAATTCTTACTTACGCGATGGACTGTAGTTTGGGTTAGGCTAAGCTTAGTCGGAATCCAGATTTTTTATGAAATAAAATGTAACGTAATAAAATAGAATAATTTATAATATAATTAAATATAAATGAATGTAATATTAAAAAATTGTTGTTTATAAATGACAGAAGGGATCATAATAAAATATAGTAAAATATTATTTAAAATATGAATAAAATTAAATATAATATATGTATAATAATAAAAAATAACTATTCTACTCTTGATGTATTTAGATGTATTGTCTAATTGTATTATTAGGGTTGACGGTATAATTAGTATTATAAAAAAATTATTAAATGCATGTAAAATAGTACATATTTATCGTTTTATATTTATTATAAACTTCTTAAATTGAAGGTAACTTATTTTTATTGTTTATGATAAAATAAGATCTAATGTCAAACCCTCCTATTTTATCCTATTACACTCTATTTCTATGTAAACCTTTAATATTTCATTCTATTTCATTTTATTACTAACTGTCCTACTAAATATAGTTTTAGTAAAGTAAAATCATATGTTATTTTTAATGTTAAGTTTGTTATTGTGTCTTTTTAATTGAGAACATATGTATCTAATCAGTAATTAATTAAGTTGGTTCCGAAATTTAACGGCATTATCCATTTTCATAATTCAAATATAAATTTTGGTAATTTTTAAATTTTACAAACAATAATCTATTAATTCAAAAGTTAGCCTATTCTTTTTTTTTTTTTTTGAAACAAAGTCAATATCAATAGCATTAATAAGAGAGTTAGGGGAGAATCCCAACTACATTGGCTAGCATATAAATGTGAGACCCTTGCCAAATTATGAGCCTCAACATTGGCTTGCCGATGAACTCAACAGACCTTGATATGAGGTTTAACGCGTAATAATTATTTACATTCCAAAATGACTATACCAAATTCAGTCCAATTATCGTGAAAGCTATTTATAGCAGAAACTAGTTTTTGGGCATCTGAATAAAAAGCTCCTCGACTATGACAAAGAGATAAGACCCATGTTAACACTTCCCGCAGTAATTCAAGAAATCACATTTTGTCAAACATGTTCTTGTCACGCAAGTATAGACTAAGTAAGCTCGGTTCAATTGATCTTACTAGATTTCTTAATCTATTGTACGACTATTTGAAATTAATACCAATTACAGGCTAATAAAATTATTCAAATGAGTACTAAATTAATTTTTATAAAGTGTCTAATTCTAAGAATTAATTACCAGTAAATCAAACATTGTACTTAATTGTGAAAGGTATAATTTGATATCTTACCTTATCTGGTATGTCACGTAAATTAATATAAATAACAAATAATGTCTATTTAACAAAAACATCGGTACTTTTAAATTATTAAAGAGTAAAAATTTTTTTGGTAAAAAAAATATTGATAAATTAAAGAAATTTACGATTCATTTAATTGTTCGATCAGATTTTATGGTGAAGGCTTTTTATTTAATAACTTTGACACTTAACTAATACAGGCTTTGTTTGGTTAATAACTTATTTGATTATACCAAATCGCTGATAATCATATTTAATAATCGGCTGTTTGAGATGTTAAAATAGTTTAATAGAATTCACAATTTTTGTAAACTATTGAATATAAAGTTTAATATTTCACTAGAGATATACGTTTATTGATATGACATAATTGATCAGATATATATTATAAAAGACGAATGCATATGAATCGTACAATTTTATAAATATATAATTCAAATTTTATCAAAAAATGCAGTACAATAATACGATAACTTGTAACCTTTTCTTGCTACATCATGTGGTCCTTTTATTTTCTAGTAAATTCTATGACAAAGTTGGCTCAAAGTTTTAAAGACATGACTACATCATGTGGTCCAGAGACTGTGAAATACAATATCACGTCTCCTTCATTATAATTGTGTAGTCTGGATTTCACTAATAATGATCTCCACTAGATATAATTATATATTTTTATAAATTATTTAATATTTTAAAAATATATATTATATTTAGATCAATTAATATTAGTATGTTTAATGCGTTCTATTATGGTAGACCTAAACAGTTGTAATTGTAAAAACTTTGTAGTATAATACACAGCAGTCGTTGCTAACGAATAGACTTCCGTTAAATTTTTTAACGGAAAATATTCTAGATTGGAAATTGGTGGTTGGCTGGTGTGTATTAGTGTCTTGCAATTAAATGCCAGCTAAGCGATTCTTTACTCTTTTGGAAAAACTCAAAGCTCCTGGTCAACCCTAACCTTGTTTACCCATCGACATCGTCGTCTAGGCTGCTTGTTTTGGTTGAGGTCTTGACCAACGAGATATGTTTTCGTTCACGATGTAATTAACGACTTTACTCGCATGTTAATGGTATTAAAAGCTTCGTTAGTCATTGGAGACGCATCTTTTCAGAATTAGTATTGGTCTTCTCATAATTTACTTTTTTGATATATTTTATTTAATCTTAAAGAATCTACACGCTACTTATCCTTGTACCAAGAATTTCTAAAGATCATGGAAGCAACTCAATGTCACAAATTACAATGAAGAAACGCTAACTAGTTCGTGTACGAAAACTAGGTAAGTTGTATACAATTGATAGATGAACTAAAAGCTTCAAGATCATTCGCTATCATCTGTTGGTAACGTTCATATCATACGGTATCTAGAGTCCCTCCCAAGTCCCAACTATCAACTCGCAAGTCCCACTAAATTAATTGATTTCGGCAACTTGCTTAAAACCTAACTTTGGTCAGAGCAGAGGATGCCTTTACGTTCCTTTATTAAACGGCAGTGACGTTTAATTAATGGAAAGAATTAATCGCATTAAATTTTTTATCTACTTAAAGTACCATAAGTAAAAATTTGATGTGTGAAGAATATTCTAGATACGTTTCTTTAACGCCGCCACAACCATTTTCTCTTCTTCTTTTGTCGAGTTCGGAGGGCTATCAATTCAGAAATTGTGTATATCAGTGCAACATGTCACCATATTCTACTTTCTTTCAAAATCGTTACATTAGATCACGTGTTTTTATTTCATTTATCATATTTTTAAAAAATTACTTATTTTGTATAATATTATTTAATCATTTTTATAATTAATTTATGCAATATCAGTGGCAGCTATATCAATTTTTAACCGGAATAATTACAAGTATAATTTTTGGTTCTTGAAAATGGAAAAAAGGGCGAATCTTTTAATATCTTAAATGTTCCTATCTGTCTACGTTACAAAAACTAAAGGACACCTGGTCCTGGGCAACGTGGAAAATGAAAAAGAGCGACTAAACAAGGTAAAAAGCTTCCGGACAACAAAAACGACAACAGTTGAAAGACATAGCTGTTATGATTTAAGGCGCTTGTCGATTTACCCAAAGAAAGATACTGGGCAAGCGAAACCCACTTGTGCTGCTTTGGAGTGTGGCACCCCGTTTATGTGGTGGTGCTCATCCTCTGTTCTCCAATCCCATAATTAAATAAAAAAACTATATCGGTCTGACACTCTGACTCTTCACATGAACCGTTAATTTTTTATTCCCTTTTAAAATTTTTAGTTTAGTTTATTTTAAACTAAAATTAATTAATTAATTTTTATTTAATAATATTATTTTTAATTAAACTTTAAATTTTTTATTAAATAAAGATATTTTATTTTAGTCATATTTTAAATTATTTAATTTTATTCAAATTTTATCCAACTTTATGATAGTCTAATATTGGTTTAATATTTTAAATCTTAAACATCTTCTCTTACTAGTTTAATTTTTGGTTTAATTTTTAAAACATCGGTAAAAATAAATACATGTTGTTCGTGTGACTAAACTCTAATTGCATAAAAATCTAAACAAGTTTAGTGAAGCCAAAACAACATAGTTTGATTCAATGTCAACAGTCGAAGCATAGTTTAATCAAGATTCAAGCCAAATTAATGTTCAAATTTTCTTTTTCCAAGTTCTAGGTTGATTTTAGATTAAAGCTTTACAACTTGTTTTGATTATCTCGGATCAATTGATAAAAATATTATCATTTAATTAAATAAGTAAAAATGGAAACTCAAGAATTGATAAAATAGGTTTATTTTATTTAATAAAATAAAATTATGTTCGAAGTTTAATGGTTAAAAAATAGGTCCTATTCATTACTATTTTTAATAAAGTCTCTCCTTGTTCGTAAATTTTAAAATTTTATTATGCGATTTTAGACTCAATTTTAATAATTAATGAGAGGATATAAGTTGTTGACAAATTGCATATCAGGACTCTTACAAAGAAGTCACTGAAATTAATGGAGATTTTAGATAAAAATAAGATTCATGTTGTGTGCATCTATGAGACAAGGTGAGTGGGGGCTAAAACACAAGAGATCAATGGATTCAAATTTTAGTATTCAAGGTGTTCAAGTCAATGAAATGGTGTAGCTATTTTGGTTGTTAATAAACTCGTACATCATGTTGTAGGGATAAAGAATACTAATGGTATGATTTTATCCTTAAAAATTATAATGAAAGATGTTGTTTTCAATATAGTACGTGCTCATGCACCCAAAATAAGGTAGAAGAATAACTTAAATGTCAATTATGGGAAGAGTTAGATGAGATAATTCAGCAAACTCTCTCTAACGAGAAAATTATTATAGGAGGATATTTTAATGGTCATATAAGAGAGAATTCGAATGGGTATTCTTGTGCTCATCAAGGTTTCGAGTATGGGGATAAGAATAATAGTATGACTGCTTTGCTAGACTTTTAGGTAGCATTTAATTTAGTGATAGCCAACTCATTTTTCAACGAAGAGGAGCACTTGGTGACTTTTAGCAATAGAATTAGGAAGACTCAGATCAACTACTTTCTTATAAGGCGAACTGATCGACCAAGTTGTAAAAACTGCAAGTGATACCTAACGCATGCTTATCAACTCACCATAGATTGTTAGCCATGGTTCTTATAATTAAGGAATATAGAAAGAAGAGTAGTTATCGGAAGTGCACTGGAGTTAGATGGTGAAATCTAAAAGAGGACACTGGGAACAATTTAGAGATAAAGTAATGCCTACAAGAGAATGGAAACTATAAGGAGATGTTAATTAGATGTGGGAGGTAGTAGTAACTCTTTTAAAGAATGTTGCTAAGGAGAGCATGGGAGTTTCTAAAGAGCCTAGAGGTAGTAAGAAGGAGTTGTGGTGGTAGAATGAAGGCATACAAAAAAGGTGAAGATCAAGAAGGTCACCTATAAAGCTTTATTAGATAACAACATAAATAAAAAGTAGTTAATAGATAGCTTTACAAGTTGGCAAATAAAGAGGCAAGGAAGACAGGCTTGGTGCTAAAAGTAAAGACAACAAGAATTTATATCAATGGTTGGAAACTAAGGATGAAGAAAATGATATGTTTAACTGGGCAAGAGCTAGGAAATGGAAAATGACATAATTATAAGAACTATAGAGATATCAAACTATTTGGTCATACCATGTAATTATAAAAGAGGGTAATTGAAAAGATAGTGAGAAAGGGTGTACCTATCTCAGAAAACCAAATTGGTTTCATGTCAAAGAGGTCCACGATAATACTCTTCCTTAGACGATTAATGAAATATTATAAGCACAAAAAGAGGTATTTGCAAGGGATTTTCATTAACTTTGAGAAGGCTTGTGGCAGAGTACTTAGGGAAGTCCTGTGGAGGTGTTTAAAAGTTAAGGGAGTTATACGAGTTATTAGTAATATGTATTAAAGTGTTAAGATTATAGTAAGAACGATAATAGTGTTAGTAGTGTGCCCTAGGCCAATGGACATATGTGATTCATGTATTAACATTATGATTTGTTAATAATATATTAT
>JAOTAX010000002.1:3976123-4002864 GCA_025629825.1 Erythroxylum guanchezii
AAGCCCATTGCCAACATCAAATGAGCCTACAGGGTCGCACACAAAGAGTGATGTGATCTGAGCTTATTCTCTTGGGCTTAATCTATTAGGCATTGAATAAATATATGTGATATATTTATTGGGCTAGATTGATTTAAGTTGTCGGGCTTTTATTATATGAGATATAATGGGCCGAAACTTATTGGGCTTTAATGGGATTTAGGTTTCTCTATAAATAGAGAAGCTTAGGTCACATTGAATAGGAGACACAATTGTCACGAAACCCTAGCCACCAACCGAGAGAAAAATCGTGCGACGTTCGGAAAGCGTTTCAGGACGTGCTAGCACACCACAGCCGCAGCCCGGATCGTGCATACTTGTGTGGATACTGGTAGAGGGCATTCGCGTTTGCAGTGTCTTGGAATCTGAAAACGAAGCAACCTATCCACGGCAAAAAGGTATTTTTCGTACATCCTTGGCATTTTCGATTATACTTCATATTGTTGTATGGTCTTTTACGCGGTGTATTATGAATATTCGGACCGTACGTGATCTAAAAAATAGGAAATACAAAGCATTTTTCTATCGATATTAGACTACACTAAGGATTCTTGTTAAGCCCCTTCTTGTTTCAATAATTATGGATGAGTTTACTAAGAATATATATAGAGACATTCTTTAGTGTATGTAATTGTTGATGATGTTATTTTAATGGATAAAATAAAAAAGGTTATTAATGTCAAGCTAGAGTCGAAGTGTTTTAAATTGAGCAGGACTATGATTAAATACTTATAGTGTAACTTTATGGGTCACATGATTGCATCTAATATGGAGATCAAGATTGATTCATAAGTTGTACCATAAAAAGATTGTTTTAAGTACCTTTGATCCATCATACAAAGTAATTGCTAGATAAATGATGATACAATTTATTGTATCAAATCAAAGTGGCTTAAATGGAGGGTCACGTAAGGAGTTTTTGCCAAAATTATTTAAAATCATGCTTACTTAAAGAAAAATTTTCCAGGGTCTAACAGTTTTGTGTAACAAGAAGATACCCCTCAAGCTAAAAGGTAAATTGTAATATTTCGCAATTAGGTCAATCATACTCTATAGGGCATAGTGTTGACCCATCAAATAGGTGCATAGTCATAAATTAATGATTGTGGAGATGAGAATGCTACAATGAATGTACAACTTTATAAGAAGAGATAAGGTTAAGAATATAGTGGTAAGAGATAAGTTGGGAGTGGCTAACATTGATGGTAATTATAGGAGATAAGACTTAAGTAGTTCAAATATGTTAAGAGACGACATCTTGATGCTCTAGTAACAAGATGCAAAAAGATTATACTTAAGGACTGTAAGATAAGGAAAAGAAGACCTAAGAAGAATTGAGAAGAGGTGATCAAGTATGATATGATCACACTAGAGCTCACTGAGGACTTGGCTCATATTTCATAGTTCATATTTTGTTTTATTTATTTATTTCCTATTTTTGTCTCTTTTAATTACTTGTTTGTTTTATTTCTTATATGTTTATTTATTTAATTACTTTTATTTATGCAGTTATTTGTTTATGTATTTGATTGTTGTTTTTTTCAAATCAATTAAAAAGAGACTTTTTCTTTTCCTATAGGTCTATCAGAAACAACATCTCTATTAGTTAAGAGTAAGACTATGTGCTTCTGAACCTCCTTAGATTTCGCATCTCAGTAAAATTTCTATTAAGAAGTTACCGTTTTATCCTAATAAAAAATAACTTGAATCAATTAGCAGAAATGTTATTATTTCATTAAACGAGTAAAATAAAAGAAAAAAGATTCCAAATTGACAAAAATAATATCTTTTTTATCTGATGAGTGAAACAATACAAAATATTTGAAATTTGATAAATTAAAACTCTAAATCTTAAATCCTAAACTCTAAAATCGTAAACCCTAGACCATAAAAGCTCCAACTTATTACCATTCTTAATGAAATCTCTCCCCATTCATGAGTTTTAAAAAATTATCATGTCATATTAATCTAAATAATGAATTTTCTTTTATTTATTTATCTATTAAATTATTAACTAAAGTGACAATAATTTATAGGTTATTATGTATATTTAAAGATTTATACAACATATATTAAACCTAAAACTAGCTTTCAAAGGATTAGAAAAGTCTTAGTTCATTACTCTACTACATTATATTGAAATTAACTATCTTGATCAAGCAAGACGACAAATTACTTATGTAAAGGACATATCAAACCTCTCTTAAAATGAAATTTTCTCGTGAGATCAAAAACACCAAAAAAAAAAAGAAAAAAGAGTTTCATGACTTCTGTTGGATTGAATAAGAATTTTAGGAATCAACAGATTTAATCAAACAGCCCAATCCATTTAGACAATGGATTGATTGCACCCGAAATTGAAACAACAATAGAAAAGATATAAAAATGTTCTTTATGATGTTTTAAAAAACGTAATATAAAGTCGATTAAAGAAAATGTTTAAAGTTTAAAGGTTTAATCAAGTATTAAATCGTTATAAATCGATATATAATAAATAAGAAGTAAAAATTATAAGAATAACGTGGATACAACTTTTTGAAATGGATATATGGAAACACTCACAATCATGGATACAATCTTTTGAGACCAAAGTTAACAAGCAAAATCAAATTGGTTGTCTCTAATCTCCATTTAAGTATCAAGTGTCATAGACCATTTTCTAATAACATGAATACATTATACATTTCGAATTATAGTCTTCATATTGTTGATGTAAGTCCCTTTTATAATGGTGTTAAGATAAATTGAGAACAAAGCAAATTAAACATCATGTTGCAGTTTTCCCTCCTCCTTTGTTTGAGCTTGGGACCGACTGTGTAGAATTTACTTCTCACCACAGGTGGAGTTACACAAATCATATAAACACAAACAAAGACGACAAGAAAAAATTGTAGAATAACGCAGTCATAACTGTTAACCCCATATCATAACACAACTACTATAAACGAGCTATATATCATAAGCAAAAATAGTGTTAAAGAGGGGACTCTTGTAAGTTGTAAAGAAATCCCTTTTCTCTGAACTCCTTTCTCCTAAATCAAAACCCTCTCTACTTCGTGTAAGAGCTTTGAAAAATATATTTAGAAACAAATTTGTGGAAATAACAATGGGTGAGGATGCCGACATTAGCGACAAGGCCAAGTACATCGAGAAGCTCTACGAGATTTCAATATTATCCTTATCTATTATCTCTTAACATATTTAAACAGTAGAGTGAAGAAACTTGAACTCTAGAGAAGCATGGATTGACAACTAGAATTTGCATTTCATTCTGAAATAACATGGACAATTGCCCTTTTCGCTTTTCACTATCTTCACGCAATTGCTCGCAAATCCAAGTTTAAAGCTCTGCCATTGTAGTTCTAGAGGGTTAAACCAGAGCCTTATTTGAAAAGGAAAAAAACAGAGATGAAAAAGATACGAAAGAACCAACATGCCCAGGTGCTTTCAATACAATGATGGACCATTTGATTTATGTGAAAATTGTCAAAGTTTCTAACTTTACAATTACAATTCCTATGCTTTACCCATAAAAGGAAACAAAGAGAAGTGAGGAGACAAGATGGTAAAAAACAAGGATGGTTGAGTTTTTAAGTTTAGGTATATAGTACTGACTGATTTACTAATAAATTGTCAATTTCTATATAAACAAAATTTTAAATACAACGAACTGGACATTGAATCGGTTTATACTATTTTTGGTCGATTGTTTAATTCAGATTTTAAAAATTGGTTATTTCTGTTAAAAGTTTGCTTTCAGGCTCTTCTTTATGCGACATCAAAATGGCCTATTAATTAATGTAATTTGTATGATATGAAGTTTTGTTAGGCTATGCTTGGTTAGGAGTTTATTAATGTAATGTAATGGAATGGAATATTATTCCATCATTTGGGAGGAATGTTTATAATGGAATGGGATGGTAGAGGAGGGTTTCATAGTACATTTCATTCCATCCTAAACAGTAAAAATAAGAAACCTCCGATTTGGAGGGTTTAGGATGGAATGTAAAATAGTAAACAAATTTTAACTATATGACATTATAAACCCTTCTTCCAAACAACATTTCACTATATTACATTATGAACCATTTTGTCCCTCCCAAACATCAATTTTCTAATATTACATTCATTTACATTTCATTTTGTTATAAACCATTATATTCCATTCAATTCCATTAAAAACCTTACGTCCAACTAAACATAACCTTAAGTTCATGCAACATATTTTTTGGAATTTGATTATACCACCTTGCAATATATACATAAGTTTGGGTGAATTGTGGTGGATTCTTTTTCAACTCACCCTATGGTCTTAAGATTGACTCGAGCCTCCAGCCCCCACCATAGGGGGAACAAGTAGTTTTCTTGGATGCTTTTGCTTTTCTTTGGCTTAATCTTTGAGGCATATATCTTGGTCCATACAAAATGCCACTTTCAAGGCTCTAGCTGGGCAACATTTTGATTTTTGTTCAAGTGTATAATGATAAGTCTCCTCTTTAATAAGGACTGGTAAATTCTATTTAATTTATATTTATAATTTTATTACATTTCAATGTTTGTCATATTTTTTGTTTTCCTCACCGCGTGTATATGATGCTAGCACCGAGATTTTCCTACATCGATGATGATTCACTCACTGAGTTCGCAAACTCATCAAAATTGTATCATTGTTTTTTAGGTTCAGGGGAGTTCTAGCTACTAAGCGATCTAGTAGAAGTTTAATACTTACATTTTGGGGACGAAATGGCTCAAAGGTCTGATCAGTTGAATCTGCAGAGTCTAGTTAGAGTCTTTTGCATTAGCATCCCATATCATGTTACACATTTTTGTACTAAGATTAAACTCTCAGCGATTGTGTAATATATATGTAGATTCTGAATTATAATGACATACGTGACTTTATATGTTTGTGAAAGAAAAGGGAAGAAATGAATGTTTTGAATGCTTATGGTATGTTTGACGATTCGAATTGAGTTAATTTGATTGTCCTAATGTATCATTTCTGTAGAGTATGTTATCGATTATCCTCTGGTATGTTAGGACTTATGTTTTATGGGAGTGGTATGTTACACACCACGTGGTTCTTATTAATCTCTCACATGGAAGCGAGATAGGTCTCTATACCTTTCTTTAACCCTTTCTCGATGTTTATGGACGATACATGTGTTACTGCCATTGTATCATCTGTCGTTCCACCACAGGATCTACAACAATTAACAAAGAATGAATTTTTCTTGTGCATGATCCTCATACCTTCCAAACTTGGATACAACACCGCCTTTTCTGCCTTTCAGAAATTGATCCCCAATATCAACTCGAAATCTTCCAATGGTATGATCGTGCAATTAAACTTGGCACGCCAACTCCCTATGCTCACTAGGACATTTTAAGCAACTCCTACCACCGCTTATGCTTTACTCGCAGGGTCTCTATCCTTATTGGGTCTTCGACACCTTAAGCCCTAATTTATGCACCATCTTTTCTGTCATGAAAGAGTGCGTCGCACCAATATTTATCATCGCGTTTATCTCCGTCCCATTGACTTGTATTCCTACATAAATCAAGTTGTCAAAAATGTTAGACTCACTCTCAATTGCGTTCAACAAGGCGATCAGATTTAGTGCCGCCTCCAAATCCTCTCTTTCTTCTTCGGTGACCAATGCGCTCAGCTTCTCCTTCCTTAGATATTCTCTCTTAAAATGCGGACCACTACATAGGTAACAAGCAAGTTTCCCCTTCTTGGAGGACGTCTCCTCACTCTTGAAGCCATCGTTTTACTTGCCTTTCCCCTTGAAGTCTCCCTTCTTGGAGTCTTTCTTTTTTTTTCCCTCGCTTTTCTCCTGTTGGGCTAGGCATTGCCCTTGGAAGAATTTAAGGAGCTCGCCTTAGTGTCCTTCGTCACTCGAAAGCCTACCAAAGCATCAGTAGTCGTAATTACACCAACCATATCCCTCACATTCTCCCTTTGTAACTCCATTTACTTCTATGGTTGTAACCCAGACCAAAAGGTGAAGAACTTGTCCCCGTTTGACATATTGTCAATATCAAACATTAGAGAACTAAACTTCTTAACGTACTCTTTTATCGATCTGTCTTGTTTCAGCTTTTTCAAGGCATCTGTCACGAGCCAAGAAGAGTTCATCAGAAGGAATTGATCCTTTAACTCCTTCATCTTATCCCACGTGTCAATGGGATCTCTACCCGCACTGATCTCCGTAGAAGTCCTCATTCTCCACCAAAACTTGACATCTCCATCCAAGTACATGGCTGTCATATTGACCTTCTCAACATCGGGTGTCTTAGCAGCCACAAAGTATTGGTCTATGTCCCACAAAAAGTTCTCGAGCTCCTTCGTGTTTCGAACACCTTTGAAAACTTTGGGCTCACGCACCTTCACCATAGTGCTCTCAACACGTCCAACCTCTCATGTTGCAATAGCACACCTTAGATCATCATCTTGAACCTAGTATCCTCTTGTGACCTCATCAACTCTGCTATTTGATGTTGTAATGCCTGGATTTGTTCTGCTAACATCTCAATATTAGTATTATAGGAAGTGACCTCCTCCCCTCCTGAGGAATTGGGCTAATAAGTGCCTCCACTCTAGTGACACGTTCTGTTAAACTGCTGTCTCCCGCCATCTCCAATCATAGCTCTGATACCAGTTATTACAAAGGTCTTCTTAAGCACCAAACTTATTCACAAGTCGCACCTACTTCTTTGCACGACAATCTTAATTAGGTCCATAGCAAGACTCAGCCTTCTCAGATGATCATCAACCAACAATCTTATTCTCGAACGCCTCACGACCCTCGTAATATTTAACTCTCACACTCGTAAGAAACTACGAAAACAATAGAATATTCAAAGGCAATAATAAAGCAAAAAGGAGATACAACAATAATGTCAACCTTTATTATTTCCCTCAAAGTATACAAAGGATGCTCTCTTAATATCTGTGTATCACTTTATATAAGGAGTTAAATGAGCTATATATAGGCATCAAGGTTTGGGGAATAAGTTAGAATCCTAGCAGATCTCTATTACCTAAAATCACATCTTATTCTATGAGATTACATCATTATCCAATAAGATAACATCCCTATATAAATAGGACTCTATCTGATAAGGTCTATTTACATCCCAACTAACAAGATAAAAGATTACAGATAATCTATCCCTATCTATGAAGATGTCCACTATCTTCCTCCCGCGTGGTCTTTATCCTTTAGAGCTAATGTTTATCCTCCGTAATCTTATCCGCCACATCTCCCCACGATCTCTATCCGTTGATGATAAGTCATCCAAGCCAAAGTCAATCATAATACACTGATTCGATCTAATGCTTACCTATGTCAAGTTCATTAGCCATGATTCATCCATTTGAGCAACCACTAGGTCTTTAGTCCATCAAAAACTTAGTTTTAGCTATGTCCACTCGTACAAGGTACAAAATTCTACCAAAACTCATATCATACTTGATCTAACTTGTTAAATTACCTTGAAACTTTCGCATATTACCATTATACGTATGATTTAGCTAATCTTCTATTTAACGTCCATCTCCAACTAACTGTAAAGTGTCTTCATGTGTTAAAGGGATAGAAGCTTCGCTCGTAGTTTTGCTTGGATAGTCATAATAATGTTGCTTGGTTGGTTTCTCGGGTTTCAATGGGCATGCAAGCAACATGCTAATTGAATTTCGTGCTATATATCAGGATTTATCTATTGGTTGGGCTCGTGATCACCGCAAGTTGATTGTGGAGTCTGATTCACTTGAAGCGATTAATCTTATCAAGGGCGCATGTCCCTTATCTTGTCCTTATTTGGCCATTGTTGTTGACATTCAACGACTCCTTGGAAGAGCGTGATGTTACTCTCTTCAACATACTCTCAGAGAGACGAATTAGAGTGCGGATTTTCTAGCTAAACAAGGATCTTTTGACTTTTCCTGTTGGGCTCTTTGGGATTTTCCTGGGCCGTCTTGGTTTGCTTCTTCAGTACGATGCTAGATTAATTGTGTTCTTGAGGAATAAGTTTCTCTCCAAAGTACCCCCAAAAAAAAAAAAAAGACATAATAATGTACTCCGCCGTGTTACATGCTAGTTGGGTTGCGGCAGGAGGATTCAACGTGGGTATGGATCCATGATATTCGTCGATTTTGGTCAACTGAAAGTCAAAGTTAACGTTGTCAACTAAGAATATATTTAATCTTTTTTAAATGAATTTAAATAAAAAAATGAAATCTGCGTGGTGGTGGCCCATCCTACATGTCTTGTCTTCCACTCTCTAGTAACGGTTCTCTCACGCTAAAATGGCCTTTTGTCCGTTTTAAAGGGAAGGAGCTCTAATATATCCACGTAGCATAATTCTATTGGCTATTTTCCTTGTTTTGTGCTTACTACTCCGTCACGTCAACGCAGTGTTGAAGACTACAGAGCATAGACTACTACATACAATATAACCTATTAACCTTCCATTCCCAATTTGTCTGACCCATCACTTTCTCTCCCTCTCTCAGTCAATATGAAAGTGTTTTCCTCCGGTGATCGGAAGCACCGTCGGAGCACCACCAAAAACACTCTCCTACCTCAGAAGCTTAACGAGTACCATCTCCAGGAAGCTGGATTCGATGGCGCGTCCTTCTCCGGCGCAGTCTTCAATCTATCTACCACGATCGTCGGTGCCGGAATCATGGCCCTCCCTGCCGCCGTCAGCCAACTAGGGCTAATTCCCGGCCTTGTGATGATCATATTCGGTGCGATCTTAACGGAGTCGTCAATCGACTTGATCTTACGGTTTGGTCGAGCTTCCAAGTCCGCTACTTACTCCGGCGTCGTCGCCGACGCATTCGGTGGGCCTAGCCGCACGCTACTTCAGGTCTGCATTGTCATCAATAACTTGGGCATGCTCGTCGTCTACATGATCATCATAGGTAATAGTTGGTTTTGTGTTCTTCTTCGCTTTAGCGCCCAAAAGCGTAGTCATTGTTGTTATTTGTTCTGGAGAAACCGTCAAGTTGTTGGGTTTAACGGTGTTAGTATTATCGTTGACAACAGGTGACGTGTTAGCAGGGGCACGATCTGATGGGGTCCGCCACACAGGTGTTATAAACGAATGGTTTGGTCAAAGCTGGTTGACCACGCGCTTCACTTTACTGCTACTCACGACCGTACTTGTTTTCGTTCCTTTAATTTCTTTCAAGCGCCTTGGTAAGCTCATACGTAACATATACTTTTGTATATGGAAGCTAACTTAATTAAGTTGAATTTAATAAAATGGTATCACGTTAACGAAAGTGACATCTAGTCTAGTAAAATTAGCATTTGACTGAATAAAAATGTTATTTTTAATCTGTGTAAAGATGACAAAATAGACTTAAAGCTAACAGCATGTGCATTATACGAGCATCGGAGAGAGTGCACTAGTACTGCACAATCACATATAAGGATTATTATATAGATAATAAAATGTTGGTAGACCTCGAATGTCTCATTACATGGATAATTTTAGAGTGTAACGCATTGTAGAAAGTGGTGTAATGAGATATAGTATAATTGAATGCTGAAATAGAAACTCATTACACATAATTGGGTGTAATGGGTTGGAGATGCTCTAACAAATTAAGTATAAAATTAACCAAAGATTGAAATTAATTCGGATTTGAGAAGTCCGGTTCAGGTTGACTTGATCGGTTCGAATTGGTCTAAACAGTAATTTAGCATAATTTACTAAAATGAAAAATGAGGATTAATTGTATTTTTTAAGTGTAGGATTGATGTCTCTGAGTTTTACTATCTGTAATGCTAGATTCGTTGAGATACACGTCGGCATTGTCAGTGGCTTTGGCTGTTGTATTTGTGGCGATAACTGCGGGAATAGCCGTAGTTAAAGTAATAGAAGGAAGTATTGGAATGCCACGTTTGATGCCTAAAATCACCGACCAGGCCTCTTTTTGGAAGCTTTTCACAACCGTGCCTATTATAGTTACTGCTTATATTTGCCACCACAATGGTATGCTGCTCAACCAAACACACACAATGTATTCGATGGGGTATTGAAGCATTGATTGCTTGCTTCTAATTGTAAAATGCTTGTTTCAGTTCACCCTATAGAGAATGAACTGAAAGATTCATCCCAGATGAAGTCAATAGTACAAACCTCCCTAGGATTGTGCTCGTCGGTTTATGTTGCTACTAGCTTCTTTGGGGTTCTTCTTTTCGGTGATCAAACGTTAGATGATGTGCTTGCCAATTTCGATGGTGATCTTGGGATACCATATTCTGCAGTGCTCAGTGATTTAGTTAGAGTTAGCTATGGTGTCCATCTGATGCTCGTTTTCCCAATTGTGTTCTTCTCCCTTCGGCTCAATTTGGATGGTCTACTCTTTCCTTATGCACTTCCCATTGCGAACGACTGCAGCAGATTTTCTCTAATAACAGCAGCACTAATGGGATTCATCCTTGCGGGGGCAATTTTTGTGCCTAATATATGGGATGCTTTCCAGTTTACTGGTGCCACAGCAGCTGTCTCTGTAGGTTTTATTTTTCCAGCTGCCATCGCCCTCAGGTATGCAACTATGTTATTTAAGTAGAAACCTTTTGTTGCAACATTGGAAATCACCACTTAATATGATCACATATGAGGTGGTCACCCTAGTTCAGCTAGTTTGTGGTTCTTCTTAGTCTTACTTTAGTTTTATTAAGATTTTCCATCTCAACACGAACAATTACTAACCTGAATTTAACAAAACCAGTAGGTCAGTGTGACCTGGCGAATATCTGATGATAGATTGGTGCCAATGACTAAAAAGTTGGAACTTTTATGAGTTGATTGTTGTGGTTGGCAATCTCTTTTATGTGGGTTGATGTTTGGAACATCTGGACACAAAGGGATTTTATAAACCAGCAGATGAAGTGCTCTGTTTTCCTTAATATATCCAAGAGACGTCAGAGGAAGTGGGGCCAAGACCTGATTCACTGATCCCATGCTTAATACATTAGCTTTAACTGGAAAAATCTTACATAAATCAGGCAGCATGCTTTCAATCTCACAATGTGATACTACAATCTCACAATGTGATACTATCTCCTTATTAACACTGTCAATGGACCTTTTTTTAAATTTCAAACTTGTTTTTTTGGAGCTGGTCTCAACTGAAAGCTAGTCAATTCAAAATTTACTCATTGATTTCGGCTTAAACCAAAATGCCAAATTTTAAACTGTAAAACATTGTCGTTTTATTTGTATCTGTTATCAGCCTTATGGCTGCTCAGAGGCTGTTGTCTCTGTTGCCCTTGTCCTGTACAGTAACTAGGAAAACTTATTCTGTTGATTTGCTGGTTGTCGTCCAGGGATACCCATGGAATTGCGAGAAAGAATGACAGATTATCATCATGGACGATGATACTATTAGCCGTCTCTTCAAGCACTGTGGCCATCTGTAGCGATATTTATGGCATTTTCAGGGAAGTCCGAAGCTAACAGGACAGCAAACTGGTGACTGGTTCTATTCGGACATAACTTGAGCTAAGAGAAGCAAATTGCGCCACTTGATAAAATCGGTATTGATACTGTCTTCGCTGCTTCAAGAGCTCCAGCATTTGTATACTTACCCTGAATTTGGCGGCTTTTACTTCCTTAAATTTATCTGTACATGTCGTTTTCACATGCTACAAACATGGCAATTTTGATATGTAAATTGAAAATTGGAATCCTTAAACTTTGTTGAAGAAAATGTTCCATTTGATTTATGGTCTCCTTAAATTCGTGTTTGGATTTGGTGCTTTTTGGTCTTCTCTCATATCAAAATTCATATTCTTTTGATCTGTTCATTTTATCAGGTTAAGGCCATCGCGGTTGAGGGCTGGTTCTCCCTTTCTATGCAGTATGAGCATATTAAACATGCCATACAGGCGTATCTGGACCATTTTAGCTTCTGTGACGTTTTTGTATAGGTCCATAGGCTGAATCGTTCAAAACGAACCATTTTACTCTGTGCCCGGCCTCAGTATACGCCATTACTTTGCTGGACCAATCCTTCCATTGATTGTAATTTATGGATGACAATTGAGCCTGAGCTAATCGCAGCACGTAAAACTATCAGATTAAGGATTGTTCAGCTTCCCTTGTATGAAAGTCAAATACACATCTCCAACGGTTATTAGCTTAGACATAGGATTTTCCATGTATAGTACATTCAATTGTGTATGTATTCAACTATTTGAAGGAATGAGAATCAAGCCTTTTTGGCTCTTTCTTAAATTTTATCATGGTATCAAAGCCTTTATGACCAAGTAGTCGTGAGTTCAAATCCTACCACCTACATATTATTCAGCACAAAATAGAGTGAACCTGTGCAAGTTTCAAGGCCAAAAGATTTTCACTTGAGGGGGTGTGTTAGTGAATATATAAAACAACAAATTAAGTTGGTCTCACACAACAGCTTAAGCTATTGTGGCGAAATGGTCATTTAACATGGCATCAAAGTATTAATTATCTTCTCTACAATTTCATTCTATTCAACATCTCTAGTTTCCCGTATCATGACAAATACCAATTCTTCCTTTGGTTCAGAAACTTCAAGTGCTTCACACAGTCAAGAAAATATTTCTGTTGATCAAAACTTGCTCTCTCCTTACACCATCCATCCATCAGATAATCCAGGTGCCATCCTTGTGTCCAAACCTTTGATTGGGGATGATTATTATAACTGGTCCCGAGCCATGAAAATGGCTCTAAATGCCAAGAACAAATTCGATCTTGTAAATGGGACCTTGTCACGGCCCTCCACTACATCCCCAGATTACCCACTATAGGATTGTGCAAACGACATGGTGGTATCATGGACACTGAACGCTATCTCACTAGACATTGTAGACAGTATCCTATGTGGCTCATTTGCTTTTGAGATTTGGAAAGATTTAGAGGAACGCTTCTCACAAAGCAACGCACCTCGCATCTTTAAACTCACTCATGCTATTGCCACAAATTGACAAGGGACATCTTCCATAATTATTTATTATGGTAAACTTAAATCCTTTTGGGATGAATTTTCTGCACTATCCAAGGTTAGTACCTGCACATGCGGTACATCCAAACCCATATCTCAATTTGAAACTCAACAACGCTTAATGCAATTTCTAATGGGTTTGAATGAGTCTTATGGTGCGCTCTGTAGTCAAATTCTCCTTATGGATCCTCTACCATCTGTGAACAAAACTTATAGCCTACTTTTGCAAGAAGAACGACAACGAAATCTTCTTTCAATCCCTAAACCCCTTATAGAAACAACAGCTTTGGCTGTTTCACAAAATACAAAACATGGCACTCATTCTAATACTCACACCCAGAAATTTTGTTGTTATTGCAAGAAAGACAACCACACTATTGAAGAGTGCAACAAATTAAAATATAAGCATAAGAAACAAGGGGGTTTTACTTCCACATCTTCTCTACAGGGACGTTCTCGTCCTTCTCCCTATGCAGCAAATACTTCTGGCACACAAAGTGAGATAACTAATGGTAATGTTAGTCCTTCTAATGAGATTTCTATAACTCCAAAACTCACTCAAGAGCAAGTCAACAAGCTGCTCAATCTCATCCCTTCAGGCAATTCACAAACTGCAACAAATTTAGCAAGTACGTCTCTTGCTTTTCTCACCAAGTTTTCAAAATTATGGGTCATTGACAGTGGAGCTACATACTATATGATTTCAGATCAATCACTTCTAACTTCATCTACTGAATTTGTCACTCCTCACATGGTCACCTTACCTAATGGTCAAAAGGAACAAATCACTCATATTGGTTATGTTAAAATAAGCTCTACTCTAAACGTTGATAATGTTTTATACATCCCTTCTTTCAAGCACAATCTACTATCAGTAAGTAAGCTCACCAAAGCGTTAAATTGTGCTGTTATTTTTTACCATGATAGATGTGTTTTGTAGGACCTGTCAACGAGGATGGTAATTGGTTTGGGTAAGGAACAAGATGGTCTATACATTTTTGAACCTGATTTCAACAACACTTTCTCAGGACTTTCACTCTCCTTAAAGAACTTTGACTTGTGGCATTGGCGTCTAGGTCATATATCCTCTACAAGACTTCTCTATCTATCCGTAGTCCTTGCATTTCTTTTTCAAAAAATTACATGTATCATGTCTGTCCTATTGCAAAACAAGCTCGATGTCGTTTTCCTCTTGGCTCAATTTATATCACAACTATTTTCCAATTAATTCATATTGATATTTGGGGTCCTTATAGTGTTTTCTCTCATACTAATGCTCATTATTTCTTGACCATAGTTGATGATTTTTCACGAGCTACATGGGTTTATTTAATGCAACACAAATCTGAGACTAAACAAAATATTAAAGCTTTTATATCACTTGTTAAAACTCAACACAAATATCAAATTCAAAAAATTAGAACTGACAATAGGGTAGAATTTTTTGCTTATGATCTTCAACAATTTTTTCAATTAGAGGGCATCTTGCATCAATCTAGTTGTGTCGGTACCCCTCAATAAAATGGAGTGGTCGAACACAAACATAGGCATTTACTCGAGGTAGCTTGTGCTTTACGTTTTCAAGCACATCTTCCACTTAAATTTTAGGGAGAGCGTGTTCTTACTGCCACGTATCTTATAAATCGAATTCCATCCCCGCTCTTATCTGGATGCTCTCCTTATGAAATTCTTTTTGGCACCAAACCTAAATATGATAATCTTTGTGTTTTTGGGTGCTTTTGTTTTGCTTACAACATTCATAAAAGAGATAAATTTGATGCTCGCTCTATCCCCGGAATTTTTCTAGGCTATCCTTTTGGTTAAAAGGGATATCGCATCTATGATATTAACTCAAATAATATTTTTACAAGCCGAGATGTTCAATTCTTTGAGACTATTTTTCCTTTTGAGTCTATCCCAAAACCTCCCTTTAATCCCAATCAAGTTCTTCCTTTACCAGCCAATGACATTTCTTTAGAATCATACACTCTTTCGCCACACCAAGATCCACATCCAAATAGCCCACCTAACAACTCCACCTTCCAAGAGTCCTCCCTCACACCATCCTCACCGTCCCATGATACCACCTTAGACGAATCCATAACCATTCCTCCTCACTGATCTACTCGCCCCCATAAACCACCAGCTTACTTAATGGTTTTTCATTGCTCAAATGCCATGACCTCAAAGTTCCCCCAAAACCAAGATTCTCCCTCGGTGACACCCTCATTAGGTACGCATTTTCCTCTTTCAAAGTACTTATCTTATGATCGATTCTCTTCATCCCATCGTTCCTTTTTAGCTGCTATCACTAACGTTATAGAACCTAGAACTTTCTCACAAGCTGTCAAATCACCGCAATGGAGGGATGCTATGGCCAAGGAAATTCAAGCCTTTGAAACCAATAATACATGGGCAATAACAAACTTACCAACTGGAAATTGGTTGTAAGTGGGTATACAAAGTCAAATACAAATCAGATGGAACAATTGAGCGATAGAAAGCTCGTCTAGTTGCAAAATGATACACTCAATAAGAAGGAATTGACTTTCATGAGACTTTCGCGCCAGTTGCCAAACTAGTAACAGTACGTTGCCTGCTAGCTATTGTTGCAATAAAAGGATGGACTCTTCACCAATTGGATGTCCATAATGCCTTTTTACATGGGGACCTTTCTGAAGAGATATACATGACCATTCCACCTGGATTCTCTCGTCAGGGGGAGAACCAAGTCTGTAAGTTGAATAAGTCCCTTTGTAGACTTAAACAAGCTGGTCGAAATTGGTTCCAAAATTTGCCGAAGCACTTCTAAATATTGATTTCACTCAATCTAAGGCAGACCATTCCTTATTCTTTCGCACACAAGGTACTGCTCAACTTTTCATTTTATTATATGGAGATGATATTGTTATTACAGGCACTAACAATGCAGGTGTTGAAAATCTAAACGCTTATCTTAATACCAAATTCAATATCAAAGACTTAGGCCTCTTGAAATATTTCTTGGGCATCGAAGTCGCACACTCATCTCAAGGTATACATCTTTCTCAAAGAAAATATACGTTAGAAATTCTTGATGATTTCGGGCTATTAGGAGCTCGTATGGTTGACTTTCCAATGGAGCAACACTTAAAGCTCACAAATTCAGATGGCACTCCATTTGATGATCCTTCTCGTTATCGTCGTCTAGTTAGACGCTTAATGTAATTGACAATAACACGCCCTGACATTGTATATTGTGTGCAAATTCTAAGTCGGATTATGAATGAGCCACGACAACCACACATGGATGCTGACACTCGATTGCTTCGGTATCTTAAAGGGACTCTAGGCCAAGGCCTTTTATTGTCTGCTCCTAGCCCTCTCCAACTCATTGCCTATTATGACTCGGATTGGGCAAGTTGTCCAATAATTAGGAGTTCTATCACAGGTTATTGTGTCTTCCTTGGCTCCTCTCCTATCTCATGGAAAAGCAAGAAACAGGTCACCATCTCTCGATCATCTGCTGAAGCTGAATATCGCGCCATGGCCCAAACCTCATGCGAGATTCAATGGTTAAAATATCTCCTTCATGACCTTGGCGTCGATCACCCGCAAGCTGCAACATTATTCTGCAAGAACCAAGCAGCCTTGCACATCGCAGCTAACCCAGTTTTTCACGAACGTACTAAACATATCGAGCTAGACTGTCATCTTATACGTGAAAAGATACAAGCTGGTTTGATCGCTCCTTCCTTTGTCCCTTCATCTTCTCAACTTTCCGACTTTTTCACTAAATCTCTTGGCAAAGAAGCATTCCTTCGAATCGTTAGCAAGTTGGGGGTGTCAAACCTACACTCACCAACTTAAGGAGGAGTGATAAGATTCCTAAAGAATCACAGCTATTATCATCGCAATATTATCAACTTCACTTATATGAAAGTCAAATACATATCTCCAACGGTCATTAGCTTAGACATAGGATTTTCCATGTATAGCATATTCAATCGTATATATATTCAACTATTTGAAGGAATGAGAATCAAGCCTTTTTGGCTCTTCCTTAAATCTTATCAGGGTCAAAAGATTTGAATGTCTGATCGCATATAAGATTCAAATTGCAAATTAGAAGAATCGAGATCGAGTCAGATAGGCGATGGATCTAACCCTTGCCGTTCCTTATTAGCATATAAGTTTAGGATCATTTGGATCTACTTATAGTTTTCAATTTTTGTTTGTTGTTTGTTATTTTTAATTTTTATTTTTTAAATAATAAAATAATATTTAGTTATTTATAGTAAACTGTAAATCAGTTTATGAAAAAACTGAAATAAAAAACAGAAAATACTTCTTATAATTTTTATATTTTTAAAAACTTGAAAAAAATTTAGGAACAAATCCTTTTCTACATCAACGTTTGGTCACTGCGCGAAAATGACAATACGAGGTAAGTTTTAAGGCCTCTCTTAAGCTTCAATTTACTATTTCGATTGGCCAATTCTTATTCTCAAGTTAGGCTCTCCCAGACCAAAAAACAAAAGAAAAAAGGTATCCAAAGCAGTGGTAGGGGTTTAACTATCATGTCATGTTTCTTGAATCTGATGCAACAATCTCCACTTTTTCGATATGCCTAAGCATGACGCCTTGATTATGAGATTGCCAACACTTCCTTGTTTGTGTTCCTAACAACGACAGATCAACCAACAGCACAAACAGCAAGCCCACGTACTGTTCACGGCTCTGTTCTACTCCAATTCGATGGCTTTGGTCTCGTAATAATTACTTTTGACCGCTCGATGCATTCAACTTTAAACCCTCAAATTTTCGGTTTGAATATCATCCCACCGACACAGTACTCAAACCCCAAACATCTTCAGATTGGTTGACTCCCAACTAAGTGCCTCATGCACAATGACTTCCCTTCCATGTTACAAAACAAAATTGAAAATGTTAGGTCGAAGTGGGCTATATAGTTTTTCCTAATCTAAATTTAGATTTAAGTCCAACAACACGCGCTTTCTAATGAAAAAACACAAAAACAAAGTCGGTAGCAAATCACCCTTTTCAAGGAACAGAGATTGCCAATTGTATACACCACTCTTCACATGCTGTGTGAAAAAATGTCAACTAAACCTAGAATTTTAGCTGCTTTTGCGGTTTACACGTTTTTAATGTATGATTGGGTCATGAATATGAACACTCCCGATAAAATAAACACTGTTTGCGTTCAACACGCTTCACCCCACGAGTCATTAAGTAATTATCAATTTATAAAGGCACTCCGCGGCCTATTTGGTTCTGTTATTAGTATCAAGCATAAAATGAAACCCACACGACCTGTTGTTTCCCACTAATGAGTAATCATTGCAAAACTAATCGAATCAAATCCCGCTTTTAAAACTCAGTATTAACCTATCCAGTACTATAAATTATGGAGATTAATTATTCAATCACCACCTAATCTTCGCTTTACACAATAATTAAACTCATTCATGGGTCTGATCCTTTTACTGAAGTACAAAAAGCTTCTGTAATAGAGCTGTCATCCAATTCCAATGCTCCAAGGTTGATTAATTGAAAGTTTTAAATTTTGATGAATTTTAACTAACGACAGGTGTGTTATGTTGAAAATGGAGTGGACGGGGTGGCGCAGATTACGGTTAATTACGGAGTATAACGACGGCTATAGTCGCCAGCCTGGCTTTGAAACATCAGTGGACCACCACGTCGCCACCTGTCTCCTCAACAACAACCCCATCCCTTTCACGTGCGCCTCTCCCAGCCCGCACCTGACACAACACCGCACTTTAAATTCAAACGCCCTTTCATTTTAAGCTAATGCAGATTGTTAAATGTCTCTTTTGCCCTTTTCCTTATCTAATACGGTAGTGCCACTGCTACATTTATGAAAAGCGTGACCGTTGGATCACGTGAGTTAATCCAGTACATTCATTCTCTCATCTATCTTTCATACGCAACTCTATACGTCAGTGAATAGATCAAGGCCGTAGATCACGGATAGCCGAGGATTGATGATCCCAAAAATCAGATCCTCCCAACTGGTCACTAGTGTCGTTATTTGCCTGATCCTTTTGGGAGTTGATATTCCAAAAGTATCCCTACGAGAAATACGCCTTCACAAGCTGTCGGTGGCAAAACAAAGCATGGGTCAAGGATAATTTAGGCCACTGGATTTTGTCCCCTTCTTTTTGGTGTTTTTAAAAAGTTTTATTAACAGGCTATAAATGTCAGTCATCACTTTACGTGAACACGTGCTCAGAGCGCGTGTCCGGAACTAAATTTGTTTCATTACAAGGTGGCACATGTCCGCCGCCTGGTTTGCTTGTCGAGGCACCAGATATCTAACCCCTCTTCTTGCAGCAGTAGTATACTTGGCACTTATAATACTATTTATTTATCTTTTTTCAAAACAACAACAACAAAATCTATCAGCGGGACTGAAGAGAGGCCGATAAAGTATAAACCCACATAAAAATATAACAAAATAATACTTATTAAATATTAAATAATAGCATATATATTACAATAAATATAAATATAAATAAAATAAAAAATAAAATAAAACAAATAAATAAATAAGTCAAACAATTTCCTGTCAAAAAAAAAGTCAAACAATTTAATTCTGGTGCTCAAATGGACCGGCACTACTGTTTTACACGGAAAGAAGGAAGGACTGAGTGCGACGGTCCAAGGTCAATTTTAATCTCGCGGTCGAGTGAACCGGCCATTATTCCCACCGTATGAAAATTCTAATTACAATTTTAACGTTATTCTTTATTATTGTAATTTTTGTATAAAGAATAACAAATTAAATAATATCTACTTTTTTAAATATAATTTTTCAATTTAATGTCATTTTAAAAATTTTAAATTTAATGGATGATTTTTTGAAATTTCTATATATTAGATAAAAATATTTTTTATTAAAATGACTGATCGATTAAATATTATGTAAATGTTCATTAATTAACCTCATTAATAAAAGATATTTAAACTTGATTTATATAAAATTTCAAATGTTAACAAATAAATTGAAAATTTTTAATATTTTAATAATAAATTAAGAATTCTTAAATATGTTAATTTTTATAATTATATAAAAGAAAAGGACCAATTAAACACTTTTTTTTATAAAAAGTAAGAAATTAAATAGTATCTAACATTTTATAAAATTTTAATTCAATAATAAGTTTTTAAAACTTGTATAACTAAATTTAAATATTATTCTTATTGATTTAATGTGTTGTATATTTATTAGTCCTAAAAGTAATATTTTAAATTAAATTATGCAAATTTTAATATATTAATTATTAAATTAAACAGTTTAGAGAATTTGATTCTAAATTAATTTTTTACGAAATTAGTTATTTTTAATACATTATTTTTTAATGATCATATAAAAGAAAAAGACCAATTAAACACTTTAATCTTTTCTACCTTAATTAAGACAACTCTACGTACGAGGAAGCTTCTATTTCTATGTGTTTTTTTTTTGAAATATTCCCACGCGAGACTTGCCAGTACCAACCTGGAAGGATAGATTTTGGGACCCACTCAAACGATCTATACGCTGATTGAAATGGTTTTGCCCAGAGAAAAAGAAAAGGAAAAAACCAAATATTAATTGTTTTTCTTTTTTACCATTTAAGTTTACAAATTTTGGGTTTGGGGTCATCGAGTTTTGAGTTACCTTGCCTTTCCTCCTTTCCCATAGTTTATACGGAACACAAAGCTTGAAACTTGAAAGGAGGGGAGGGGCGTGACGACAAGAGTGAAAAAACGGAAGGTGAAAAAGCTGTCATTTGTGAATTTCCCATCTGGGTTTTTGTTTATAATCCGTCTTTTCTCTTAGGTCCTTGGCAAAATTTCGGATTCTTCTTCTCTAAAAGGCAAAGCCCATCTGGTATTGGTAACTTTCTGGTTAAAAGTTAAAAACTAACGTAATTTGTGTCGGATTTACAGCAATCATTTGTATCTGTGATGTATCTGGGTCATTGTGTGCGAATGTTCTTCGGTCTACCTTTCAAATTCAAATACATTCCGAGATGAGAGCTTTTTGGACTCATCTTAACCTATAACCAAATTCACCATTTATAAGCACTGGTTTTTGAGGTCTTTTCATATCACCACTGCTACTCGTACCAATTTGGCCGATGGTTCTCTGACAATGAGATCAAAGTCACAGCCTCTTTGAGACTTCAAGCCAAAAGAGAAGAGATTTTTCTTTAAGCCATATTTGGTTGATCTATTGGTTTGATACATCGGACTCGGAGTACATTGAGGTTGAAGTAACCCGAGATGCCACCGTCATTCGATTGGTGGTCCAGGGAGAGTCACAGAGGCACGCCAGTGGTGGTTAAAATGGAGAACCCGAACTGGTCAATGGTTGAGCTTGAAGGTCCATCGGAGGAAGATTTCTTGGTCGGTGACTCGCCGGCGCGTCACCGTGACAAATCCCGGAACAAGAACGCCAAACAGCTCACATGGGTTCTCCTCCTCAAGGCCCACAAAGCCGCTGGTTGCTTGAGCTCCATTGCCGCCGCAATGGTCTCCCTCGGCTCTGCCGTCAAACGCCGGGTCCGTTCCGGCCGCACCGACACCGACACCGAAACCGACGCCGACATGGATGCCGGTCGTGCTAACGAGAACTCGACAGTCAAAACTCGGTTCCAAACATGCATCAAACTCTTCCTGTGGTTGTCGGTTATCTTACTAGGTTTCGAGGTCGTAGCTTATTTTAAAGGTTGGCATTTTGGTGCTCCACATCTACAATTACAGTATCTCATAGCGGCGCCTTTTGGATTCAAAGACATTTTCGACAGTCTGTATTCACGCTGGGTTTTAATTCGTGTGGAGTACCTCGCTCCTCCATTGCAGTTCTTATCCAATATGTGTATTATTTTGTTCCTAATCCAGAGTATGGATAGGCTTGTCCTCTGCTTGGGTTGTTTCTGGATCCGATTTAAGAAGATTAAACCCATTCCCAAACAAGACCCTGCCGCCGATCTGGAGTCCGGAGAAAATGGCTACTTTCCTATGGTACTTGTTCAGATCCCTATGTGTAACGAGAAAGAGGTGAACTTTTTAACTCTGTTTTTTATGGTTGGTTTTCAGTCCAGTGTTGCTGAAGTTGGTTGTTTGGTTAGTTTTAACTGGTTTTTATGTTGTGCATTAGGTTTACCAGCAATCAATCGCTGCCGTGTGTAAGTTGGACTGGCCTAAAGAGAAGATTTTGATCCAAGTCCTGGACGATTCTGATGATCCCACTACGCAGTTGTTGATAAAAGAAGAGGTGCATAAATGGCAGCAAGATGGTGCCCGGATTGTGTACAGGCATAGGGTTATTAGAGATGGGTATAAAGCTGGTAATCTCAAGTCCGCCATGAATTGCAGCTATGTTAAAGACTATGAATTTGTTGCTATATTTGACGCTGATTTTCAGCCCAATCCCGATTTCCTCAAGAGGACTGTCCCTCATTTTAGGGTATGTTGATTTCTTGTTGTGGTCTACTTGGTCTTTAATGGGGAGAAGTTGTTCATATGGAAGCTTTAAATTCACTTTGATATTGATTACAGGATAACGAAGAACTAGGGCTTGTTCAGGCTAGATGGTCATTTGTTAACAGGGATGAGAACTTACTAACCCGGTTACAGAACATTAATCTGGCGTTCCATTTTGAAGTAGAGCAGCAAGTGAATGGTGTTTTCATTAACTTCTTCGGGTTCAATGGGACTGCTGGTGTGTGGAGGATCAAGGCCTTGGAGAATTCTGGCGGTTGGTTAGAGAGAACGACAGTCGAGGACATGGACATTGCGGTCCGTGCTCATCTTCATGGCTGGAAATTCATTTTCCTCAATGATGTTGAGGTATAGTCAGTTTTGTAGTGTACCATCTGAACAAAGTTCTCAGTTGTTTTTGTGACGGACTAGTAAGTTTTGCTGTTTGTTTGGTCTCAGTGTCAATGCGAATTGCCTGAATCATATGAGGCTTACAGAAAACAGCAACACAGGTGGCATTCGGGACCCATGCAGCTGTTCAGGCTCTGTTTGCCTGATATAATCCGGTCCAAGGTACAGTGATTCTTGAAAAAATCTTGACAATATTGCAAAATTCTCAGATTTTACTTGGTTCAATTTGCTGATTCTGTTCATTCGGTAATGCTTTGCAGATTAGCATATGGAAGAGATTCAACATGATCTTTCTTTTCTTTCTGCTCAGGAAGCTGATCCTACCATTTTATTCATTCACCCTATTCTGCATAATTCTTCCTATGACAATGTTTGTACCAGAGGCCGAGCTCCCAGCATGGGTTGTCTGTTATATTCCAGCTACCATGTCATTTCTCAATATCCTGCCAGCTCCCAAATCCTTCCCCTTCATTGTACCGTACCTTCTTTTTGAGAACACTATGTCAGTAACCAAGTTCAACGCTATGATCTCTGGTCTTTTCCAGCTTGGCAGTGCCTATGAATGGGTTGTCACAAAGAAGTCTGGCCGCTCTTCTGAGGGTGATCTTGTCTCCTTGGCTCAAAAGGAGCACAAGCATCAACGAGGCTCCTCGGAATCAAACCTTGATGAAATGAGGGAGGAAATCAGGCAACAGGAACAAAAGGTTAAAAGTAAGAAGAAGCATAATAGAATGTACACCAAGGAGTTGTCTTTGGCTTTCCTGCTTTTAACAGCTTCAGCAAGGAGTCTACTGTCTGCTCAGGGAATTCACTTCTATTTCCTGTTGTTTCAAGGCATATCTTTCCTGCTCGTCGGTCTAGACTTGATAGGCGAGCAGGTTCAGTGAAGAACAGATTAAGTGTTTCTACATTCATACGCCTTATATAGATCACAGGTTAATATGGGTGGAGACAGAAGTACAATTATCGGTCGAGCAACACAAACTTACACGGTTATTACAGTAACCTGGCCGAAAGGGGTTTTTTCTTGAAGCGGCTTCCATCTTCGACAACCTCGACGAATTTGCCACCCAATATGAAGAATATGTCATGTTAATAGAGTTATTAGAATGCCTACAGTCTGGAGAGAAAGAGGCATTTCAGTGGATAATGTTTAGTGGTCATCAGTATTTGTAAGATTTCCGTTTTTGTTAACGTCATTTATCAATTCTTTTGTTTATGGATCGATTCTTTTGTGAGAAAATTTATCTGTTAAGAGATGGAACAGGGGACTGTAGTAAAAGAACAGTTTCGAGGCAGGATCAGGATGATAGTATGTATCTTCACTCAATCTCTCGTGTACAAGTTTCATTTTTACTGACAGGCAAAGAACCCAAATGAATTGTCCACTTGTGGATTTGAGTGCAAGTTGACCTTTCCTCTATTCCCTGCAAAAGATACGTGGATCATGGTTTCTCTACAGTTGTTTTCCAAAGTATGTGGATCATCTTTGATGTTTGTCACATGGGAATGATGTTTGTCCGATTCAGAGCAGAGGCCCCATTTCAAAGCTTGTCCTTTGACCAATTAATGTCAGGCGCCCATATCTGGATCACTCCTAGTAGTGCGACAGATTGGGCTGGGCCTTAACTCTAATCTAGTTTAAATTGAACCGGTCGAGCTTGAGTCGTTTTAAAATGAGAGTGACCTTAACTTTCATATTCAAAAATTCGATTATACTGAGTGTGTCTGAATTTATTAAGCCTAAACGCTCTAAGATATAGACTTTTTTAATTAAAATATTATTGTTTTAATTCTAAAATTTGGTCAACCCTCCTCTTTTAATTTATTAATTTTAGACCGTCGGATCAAAATTACTATTCCTAATTGGTATCAGAATTCAATGTTAACTTACGTTCACGTCCCACAGGCATAAATGGTCAAGGGGATCACTAATTATAGGGGTTTAGTCAAATCTGCGATTGGGATTTGCTTGACTATTTCTTCTATTCCTCCGATTAGGACTATTATTTTATTAAACTAAAATTGAGGATTCTTTTGTTATATAAAAAATATCAGTCAACTATTAAGCTTTTGCCTCAAACCGGAGCGGCCGGCCTTGTTTGGTTCGTTTATTAGGTGTCGGTTAGTATAAAGGGATTGTATTAATTAATATAATTAACGGAGGACAAAAATTAATATTTAAAAACATATTTTGAGTTTGATAATTAATATGTTTAAAGTGTAAATAATTATTTAATAATTAAAAACAACACTAATATAAATATATTACGTAATTCTTCTAAATATTAGTTTTTATATACTCTTTGAAATATTTTTTAAAATTAAATTTTTTATTTTTATAATTTAGATAAATTTATAATTAGGTATTTTTCTGACTACTCAAAAATTTTGTTTATTACAAAAAAATAAAAGAAGGAACTAACGAAACTCTTGGCTTGTACGAGGATCATCTCTCTCACCTCTGTTTCTTCGACCACTGTTCGTAGGTGAGAGGGTCTACATCGGATTTCCCTGTATCTACCGATCTAAGTAGACGCTATGTGGTTATGTCTCTTTGTAGTAAATTTTCTTTGTGTGTCTGTACCTGTGGATGACTCAGTTTGATTTCTCTTTTGGATCAGAAATTTGAAACAGTGTAGTAACGTACCGTCCACAACATTTGAAGTCATGTCACGGAGGCCGGCGATGCATCCGTCTCGTCGTTACGTCGGAGATGGCGGAGGAGGAGCTGGGTTGTTCGCTTTCAAATCCAGGTCGCAGCCCTCCCCTTATTTGTCCATTGCACTCATTGTTCTGGTACACTTGGAACATTTCTTCGCTTCCAAAATTCAATTCTTTTGGCTTGCATCTAAATCGTTTTTGATTTTTGTGTTCTTTTCTTCTGTTTCCTTGGGTGGAACAACTTTTTAGGGGGCCATACTTGTGTTTACGTATATGTACAACGGCTCAGGTTAGTGATCAGTGCCATCAAACTCATCGAATTCTCTAGTGTTGGAATGTACGTTTTAGAATGCTGTTTACTGCAACTTCATTGGTTGTGCTTTTGAGTTTGTCTGTTGTTGTTTCCTTTGATAGGGGGATCTGGCACGAAAGTGGTTGTCAGTCGGATTACAGGTAGTGTTCTTGGCAGAATTGATTTTTTTCTTTCTCCATCTTAAATTATATTAATAGACAATGTACAGCATGAATTACAACTGATCGTTCTTTTCCCAGATTTATAAATAGCAAGTTCAGTCTACTGCTTGAGCTATTCCTATGACCTTTAAGAAGTTGGGTTATTACGAAAAAGGAGTTGTATGTTTGATGACTCTGAAGCTGTTACTTGAGGTGTAATGCTAACAGTGAAATCAGTGGATGGTTATAGGATCGAATTAATTCACGTGAGCATCTAGAGAACCGTGTTAATCCTCCTGATCTTGGGATTTACTTGTATGCAGGAGATTTCTCATGCACTGCAGAGTTTATGCGAGCAATTCCGGTTTTGAAGAAGGCATATGGTGATAGCATGCGCAAAGTTTTGCACGTCGGCCCGGATACTTGTGCCGTGGTATCACGATTGCTAACAGAAGAAGAAACCGAAGCCTGGGGTGTGGAACCCTATGATATAGAGGATGCTGATAGAATTTGCAATGCACTTGTAAGGAAAGCTCTTGTTCGTGTGGCTGACATCAAGTTTCCTCTTCCATACAGACAAAAATCATTTCATCTGGTAATTATCTCGGACGCATTGGATTATCTGTCTCCAAGATACCTCAACAAGACGCTTCCAGAATTGGCA
>JAOTAX010000002.1:4023573-4034565 GCA_025629825.1 Erythroxylum guanchezii
AACAACTCCGAAACCTTGCTTTTTCAGCAAAATGGAGAATCTATCTTCAGGGAACTGGCTCTCTTCCAAGATTACAATGGATTGCCTGCTTTCAAAAACGTATGATAGCGTTATTGAACAATCCTGTGCTCTTAATAAAAAGGAATACGTAAAATACACCTTTGACGGTTTAACTTTCTGTCTTTTCAGGCATTAGTGAATTTCATGTCTGAATTAAGAGGAAACAGGGTAAATTTTGATCCAAACAAGCTCGTTCTAACTGCCGGTTCGACTGCTGCTAACGAGACCCTAATGTTCTGCCTCGCTGAAAGTCATGAGGCTTTTCTTGTTCCTACTCCGTACTATCCAGGGTAATTAAATCGCATTTTGATCCATGCTGATATGTTTATCCATGTCGTCTGCATGTGAAAGTAGTGCTTACTTATCGAGTGTTGTCAGGTTTGATAGAGATCTCAAATGGCGAACTGAAGTGGAAATTGTTCCAATACAATGCTCAAGTTCCAACAACTTCAGAATCATCATGCCTGCATTGGAAGAAGCCTATCAAAATGCCCAAGAACTTGGCTTCAACGTTAAGGGGATATTGATCACAAATCCTTCAAACCCCTTGGGGACAACCATGACTAACGATGAACTTAACCTTCTTATTGATTTTGCCATTGCCAAAAAGATTCATATAGTAAGCGATGAAATCTATTCTGGGACGGTCTTTGACCACCCTTCATTCACAAGCATCATAGAAACCTTAACAGACCGCCACAATCTTCAGAACTCCGATATATGGAATCGGGTTCACATTGTCTATAGCCTGTCAAAGGACTTGGGTCTGCCAGGGTTTCGTGTTGGGATGATCTACTCCAACGATGAAACAGTAGTTGCTGCTGCAACTAAAATGTCAAGCTTCGGTCTTGTCTCGTCCCAGACTCAGTATCTACTATCAAGCATGCTCTCTAACAAGAAATTCACTAGCAAATACTTGAAAGAAAACGAAAAGAGATTGAGAAAAAGGAAAGAAATGCTAGTTTCTGGACTTCTAAATGAAGGAATCAGGTGTCTGAAAAGCAATGCAGGCTTGTTCTGTTGGGTGGACATGAGGCATCTCCTGAGTTCCAACACATTTGAAGCAGAGATGGAACTATGGAAAATGATGATTTACGAGGTTGGTTTAAACATCTCTCCTGGTTCTTCTTGCCATTGCTCGGAACCAGGTTGGTTCAGGATCTGCTTCGCCAACTTATCTGAAGAAACATTAACTCTTGCTGTCTATCGACTCAGAAACTTTATACACATCAGCACCACCTTGATTCAGGATAGTGGAACACAACATCAAATGCATAATGCCCAAAGATCACAAATCAACAAGTGGATTTCCAAGCTACAATCAAGTCGCGATATGGCAGATCGTTATTAAGTTTGATTAATCAATGCACCGTCTATAGTGCCCACCAAAGTTAGAGTCTCTCTACTTTTCGAGTTCATATCCTCTGTCCAGTTTTATGGTGTTTTATTGTGTCCAGTAAATTTCAGTCATTCATTTATACGGGTGTCACGCTTATTTATGTGGGGTTCATACGGGACCCACATCAATAAATGACTGAAATTTATTTTGACACAATAAGACATCATAAAAATTGGACAAAGGATCTTATTCCCTACTTTTCATGGTGTAACTTAGGAGTACTTCTACAAATTATGGCAGGATGTTGTTTAGTCCATGACTAATATATATAGATGGCAATAGATGAGATTCAATTTGACAAATTTGGATTGAGTTAAAGTCTCTCTTAAATTTAAAACTTGATATTTTTGTTACTTTAAGGACATGTTTGCTTTCATTTATATTTTTGATTTTAAATTTAATAAAAATCATGTTTATTTGAGTTTTTGATTTTAGTTTTCTCCTTTTTTTAAATTTATAAAGACTACAAAAAGTGATTTTTTTACTTTCTACATTTTCATAACCTGATATAATATTAACTAAATATATATTATTTAATTATTCAATATATATATTAATTATTAATAAGAATTGTGAATAATTTAACTAAATTTAATATTTGTTAATAAATATAATTAAATTTAAAATATCTTCAAAATTATATAAATTTTAAAAAATTTTGATTTAATAATTAAAATATATTTATAAATAAATATTAATTTTAATATTATTTATTTTAATAAAATAAAATTACTTTTATATTCACCATATACTAAGTTAAAATCCTGTACTAGTCTTGTTGCACAAATTGGTATAAAAAATAATTTCGATACCCATTTACACACTGTTCTTATGTCTCCTATTTTCTGTCTCTAATGTAACCTAACAAAAACTTTATCAAATAAGTAAAATATTGGTAATATATTAGCCAGGTCCAGCTAAGATCATGTCAAGCATTGGCAGATTAGGCGGCCGGATCGGGACAAAACCCGGTCCAATGTTTATTCAAAACCTTGTCTCGGACAAAAATATCTGTTTTATGTTTTATTAGTCATGATAATTGCATATTAAATAAAACTTAATAATAAATTATTTTTAGTTAATTAAATTTATTTGAAACTTTATATAATATTTTTAAACAAAATTGTTTAATTTTGTTAAAATAAATAATTTATAAGTTAATATTTATTTTAAACATGATTTAATTAAAAACAAAATTTGTTTAAAATTTATATTTTAAATTTATTAATAGTTATTAATTTAATTTAGTTCAATTACAAAATTTATATAAATTATTAATAAAATTAAATTATTAATAAATTTTATCAGTAATTAAGTATAATTAATTACATATATGATATTAAATTAAATTATTTATAATTATTGTTAATAATTAATATATTAAAAATTAAATAATATATTTAATTAATAGTAAACCCCTTTGCGATTTTAATAAAAATAAAAATTCAAACAGATAAATCTTTTATTAAAATTTGAAAACAAAAATTTAACTAAAAACAAAAGTTCTAAATATACACACGTGACGTCACCGTCAGGTACATCCCACACGGTATCATGTTACGTCATTAGACAGTTTGGTCAGTTAATGCTTGCCACGTGGCTTAGATGGCAGGTTTATTACTGACACGTGGCATTCTGGTTCAAGAACAGCACATATTTGCATTAAAACCAATCTAGAGTACTAAATTGCGTGCATTATTAGTTGTGATTTGTTGGCTCGTGTCCGAAATGCAAAAATAAATGAATAAAATAATTTTTGTATTTTTATTTTTTATATAAATAATTACTTGTCTCTTAGAAGATTCGAAGATTTAGTTGGATCAAAAATGTGAAGTTGAAGCAATGGCGTGGAAGCTATTAATGGGAGAGATCGCATTATCGTCTTTGTTGATTCCTCTCCGTCGGCTTTTTGCTTCAATGCCTTCTTGTTTCTGAGGGGCTTGTGAACAGGTACTGTTTCTCAATCTCCATTTCTTTGATACATTTGTTGGTTTGTTCAGAATTTCAGATTCTATGAGATTTCCGTGATGAATAGTTTGTTCTGTATTGTGTTTAAAGTTGGGAGTGGAGAAAAAAAAGAAGGAAGAGGTTTCATGTTTAAATTACGCAGCGAATATATGATTACTAAATCTGCTTGGAAAAACTGTATCTCGTTACTCGGCATTGGCATATTGGGGGAGTTGAAAGGAGTAAAATCTTTGTTTTGCTATGTCTACTGAATTTTAACTAGTGAGTAATACTGATTTTTTTTTTTTTGGTAATTTGAACTGATTTGAAATGCGAAATGGGTTTTCTTCCTGCTTTAATCTTCTCCGTTTGTAGTCTTGTAAATTCCGAGGTTTGCAGATACGATAACAGGCACAGATGGAAGTTAGTGCCCTTTTAACTTCAGCTGGTATCAACATAGCTTTGTGTGCAGTGCTCTTTTCTCTGTATTCCATATTGAGAAAGCAACCAAGCAATAGGATTGTGTATTTTGGTCGGAAACTCGCTCCTGTGCGATCGAAATTTGATGACCATTTCTTTTTCGAAAGATTTGTGCCATCTCCAAGTTGGTTAGTGAAAGCCTGGGAAACAAGTGAAGACGAGATATTGGCTATTGGTGGCTTGGATGCTGTGGTATTTCAAAGGCTTCTTATTTTCAGGTGATTAACCATGCCTAGATGAAATGCTAGTTCCATACCTGATAAGTATTCTTGGTTGAGAACTTTGGATTTGATGGATTTATTTTTGCAACTTTCGTTGACTCTCAAGTTACACCCACTTTGATTTTTTTGAATTGTACTGAGTTCACTTAAATGCCAGCACAATATGTATCAGAATGTAGAAGCATGTGCATGGAGATATTGAATCTTTTACAAGTTATTTAAGTTGATATTATCATTTTTTATGGTTGTTACACAGTAAAAGGTTGTTTTATTGTTAGGCAGCTCTTCTTTAGGAAATCTGAATTCATCATTGCAAAAGTACTACCTAAGGTTTTTGATGTTTTAGTCTTGCCTGATCTGTTGGTTCGTTGTGGTGTTCTGTACTTAGTAATGTACTCCACCAGTGTTCGATCTGGATTTTTCTAATTGAGTAATTACACCTACTGTTTATTTTAAGATATATGACTTTCTTTTTCTCTTCAGTATGCGAGCTTTCTCTATAGCTTCCATTGTTTGCATCTTTCTGGTGCTTCCTGTGAATTATTATGGCAAAGACGTGGAACACAAGAAGATCCCTTCAGAATCGCTTGAAGTATTTTCTATTGAAAACGTGAATGAGAATTCTAGATGGTGAGAGAATCGTTTGAACAGTTCATTTTATAATCATGAAGACATATAAAAATTAATCCATCTTGTTGTTGGCTTCCTTCTTACTTCAACTCTCATGTTATTATTCAGCTTGAAGAATAGGATCTGTTCAAACCCCTTTATAATTTATGATGCGCTTTTATATGTATCATTATTTTAGTCATCAATTGTGATTTTATGAATATTTAAGCCATTTTGTCCCTTTCTTTCTTTCTTTCTATTTCTCATAAAAGGGCCTTCTTGAAATCTAGAAAAATGAAACAAGATGAGAGTCAGAAAAAACTTCGCCTTGATGCCTTTTAGATTGTATGCATAGCTGCTTGCATTGGAGATTATGCAAAATAACATATTTTATCCTAATCCAAAAAATTCATGTAACATATGCTTTGTCTCTCCGATCCTTCTTCTGTTTTTTTATAACTATTTCTTATCTCCTCAGGCTTGGGAGCCATTGTCTTGCATTATACATAATGTCAACTGCTGCTTGTGGTCTGCTTTACTGTGTAAGGATGTAAAATTGTATCCTGTTTCTTCTGAGCTTTTCCTCTTCCCAGCAGGTTCACATCTGAGATTATTTAGCCTTTGAATCTTTAATGCAGGAGTATAAAAGCATCACTAATATGAGGCTAGCACATATAACCCAATCTCCACCAAACCCAAGTCATTTTACAGTTCTTGTGCGTTCAATTCCATGGTCTCCGGGAGAATCATACAGTGATTCAGTGAAAAAATTCTTTACGGATTACTATGGATCCGACTATTTGTCACACAAGATGGTGTATGACTGCAGTGTTCTCCATAAATTGTTGGTGAGCATCTTACTCCAATTATTTCTGTGTTAGCATCATTTACTTCAAATTCAATGCTTCAGTTTCCAAAATTACTCACTTGTTTTCCACTTTTGCCAATATATTGTACCAACCACGCAGCTGCTAATTCATGGATGTTTTCTGTGAACACATTTTCCTAAATGTCTTTGTAGATTGAAAATTATGAGGTGCAAAATTATAGCAGGATAGTAGTTAGATAGATGTCACACTTTCGATAATAATGCAATGTGTCAAGTAAATGCTAGACAATACTTGAATTTTGGTGATATGTTGAGATTCTTCACTGGATTAGGCATTTTAAGTGAGAGTGCTTAACATTGTAAATTGAACCGTTCTGGGCCTCTTCTTTTTCCATCCACCTAATTTAGACTTGCTTGAACAATGCCATGCTGTTTTTTTTTGTATATATATCGTATGTCAATTTCTGCTTTAACAATTTTGGTACGTTGTTTTCCTTGCAGAGGGATGCTGAAAAAGTTTGCCACTTGATTAAGACTGTTCCTATGGAGGGGTTGGATACAAGGCCACGTTGTTTGTGTGCAGGAAGTGTTTCTTCTTTTGAAGTTCTTTCCAATGAATCTGGAAGTGCTAGCAGTAGTGTTAGCTTTACTGATTTGAGTCTGGCATCACGAGATAATGTAAAAATCTTGAAAACAAACTTATTCTAGTTCGTTGGTTGATTGTTATTGATGATTCATAAGATTCATTCTTTTTTCATTTTCTCATACTGTTTCTCATCTTGTGTTTGGTTTGGAAACTGCTTCTCAATATGGGCCTTTGAAATGCTTCCTACATTTTTTGGACTAGTCTACATTGATATTAATTTTACTTGTTTTCGTGAACTTCTCTTGCTTATGATTTAGGAGTGTCCTTCAGCTTTTGTTTTCTTCAAGACCCGCTATGCTGCTGTTGTTGCCACACGGATGCTTCAAACACCAAATCCTATGTTGTGGGTGACAGAAATGGCACCAGAACGACAAGATGTTTTATGGGAAAACCTCTCTATACCATTTAGACAGATTTGGCTCCGTAAGATTGCAACAATTTTGGCATCTACGGTCTTCATGTTTATATTTCTCGTTCCTGTGACATTTGTACAGGGCCTGACTCAACTAGACAAGTTATCCCGTATGTTTCCATTTTTTAAAGGAATGTTGAAAAGGTAAGTACTCTTGCTTTGATTCTCTTGAAATTTTTTGCATGCAAATTTTCTCTGAACAAAATACGAAGAGCTACTTTGCTGCAAATGCATTGGTGGTCTGTCGTCATTAATAATATTTGTTTATTGCCCAGTCCATACATGAGTATGCCCCATCTGTTCATCGTAACATGCCATGTGCACAATTCCAATCACTACTGAAGCTGAGTCCTATTTATTAGATTATAAAATGCAATTCAGAAATCCGGTTGGACAGATGCACTCATGTTTGCTTGAAAATTTACCTTCTTAATTTTGTCTTTGATCATGCAGGGGTTTAATAAACCATGTGGTAACTGGCTATCTGCCGAGTGTGGTCTTGATGTTGTTTCTATATACTGTTCCACCAATGATGACGTTTTTCTCGTCAGTGGAGGGGCCTGTTTCTCGAAGTAGAAGGAAAAGGAGTGCATGTGTGAAAATCTTGTACTTTACCATCTGGAATGTGTTTTTTGTTAATGTTCTTTCTGGGTCTGTTATCAGTCAGTTGAGTGTCTTCACTAGTGTAAGAGACGTACCTACCGAACTTGCAAAAGCCATACCCTCGCAGGTGACTTCCTATGAGTCATTAGGAAAAACATCATATCATTATCGTTTCCACTGTATCATGCAACTTTATTAAAAGACACTTATCGATGTTTGCACTTCATTATGTTTCAAGCATGTTGTTGTTTGAATCTGCATGTGTTTTGTCTTTACAGTGTAACAGTCTCAGATTAATTGCACAAGTTTGGTTTTCCAATATTTGCAGGCTACGTTCTTCATGACCTACGTATTAACATCAGGATGGGCAAGCCTGGCGTGTGAACTAATGCAACTTTTTCCTCTTCTGTGCAATCTGATAAATAAATTCATCCTGCGAGATAGTGAAGATTCATCTTATTGGCTTATGTCCTTCCCATACCATACAGAAGTTCCAAGGGTCTTACTTTTTGGTGTCATCGGCTTCACATGTGCGGTCATGGCGCCCTTGATATTGCCCTTTTTGCTGGTTTATTTTGCAATGGCTTACCTTGTATACCGAAATCAGGTGAAAATCTCTCCTGTCAATGGTTGACTTATATACATTATTTTCCTAAAATACGTTATTAAATAATGTAGGCTATTGTGCATCAAAATCAGCTTGCGTTTTCATTAAATATGCTATTCCTCTGCACTCGCAAACCATGTCTGTCTCCTATAAGCCTTTATTGCATCCGTTATGCATATGCTTGTATCTAGTTTAGCATGTTTGTTGCAAGTTTCTTGACATATTAACTTCCTCTGATAAATATGTTGATAACTTTTTATTCAATTTAATTTTCATGGCTACAATCATACTTTTCAGGTTTGAGACCACCTTGGAAAGAATTGTTTTTTCATTTTTGCAATTTTAAATTTAGAAATGACATATCTCATGAAGATGAAGGTTGACAGAAGCATGAAAGCTCAACGACACCATCATATTGGAGCAACTATTTCCTAGTCTTGAATATTGAACTATTAAATATTTTCTTCTAGTAGATTTGTTAGATTATTTCTGAGATTTGCTGGTAGTACACACATACACACAAAAGAAAAGAAAAGAAAAGAAAAAGAACTGCTTAAAAACGGATGAAGATGGATTTTTATTACTTTGGCATAGGTTGAGAATTGTTTCTCAAAAGGTTTACGTTACAAATGGATGAGCACAAAACCCAATCTGCTTTGTGAAATAAAGTTTCCTCTTTCTATTCACATCTCTGAATTGTATTTAATGTATTCTCCAATGTTTTCTGGTATAATTGGTGACATCAGGAATTATGAACTTTATTTTCTTTTGCAGATTCTTAATGTGTACTTAAAGAAGTATGACAGTGGAGGACAGTATTGGCCTATTGTGCACAACACAACAATCTTTTCACTGGTCTTAACACAAATCATAACTCTTGGAGTTTTTGGACTTAAAGAATCACCAGTTGCTTCTGCTTTCACTATTCCTCTGATTATTTCCACGCTTTTATTTCACGAGTATTGTAGACAGCGTTTCCTCCCAGCTTTTAGGAAGACTGCTGCACAGGTGACGTTAACTCTACCTATATCTATCTCCTTTCGTGGTGCTTCTATTTCTTATAAGTTGTTAGATCGCAGGTGCTCATAGAAATGGATAGACGTAACGAGCAGGCTGGAACATTAGAAGAAATTCATCAACGTTTACCCTCAGAATACTGCCAGATACCATTGGGTTCTCATAGAATATGTGATTCTACATTGCTTCAGGATATAGTTCATGATCATGTGCAAGTCAAGTCAGGTTTGGCACTAGCTTTATGAAGAGATAGTCCATCTTTATAGTATTAATGTACTCATCTTTTGGCTATGGCTTTCACTCTTCAGAGGCAGAATCGAGCGAACGTGGTGCTATTTGCAATTACAAGATAGAAGAATCTACCATAAGCTAGACTCGGGTTTTCACTTTTGTAGATAATCTACATGTGTGTGTACCAAATGCAGTAAAAATCCTGGATTTTTGGAGGGAAGTTAATATCACGAGTGTATCTCTTTGTAGTGTATTAGAGTTTAGCTTTTCAGGGTTTATCTCTTGATGTTCTTCTTGTACAGTGACGATATTGAGTTTATAAAGGGCACCACAACTACAATTTGATGTGTATTTATTTGACAATTATTATTTTGATCATGTACTTCTCTGACTTTTTCAGATAAGCCTTGATGAACATTTCCTTGTGTTACCTATATGCAGGTTTGATTAGTATTGACAAAGAGTAAAGTTGGAGTTCGAGCCACGTCATTTAAACAAGTATGCAAAATACTCTAAATTTGACTAGATTTAGAGCCGTTGAATCTAAATTTACATATGGTCAAATTTTGACTTTGACTTAGATTACCTTTGATTAGGGGTTTATTAATGAAATGAAATATAATATAATAATTTTTCATCGTTTAGAAGGAAGTTTTATATTAGAATGAGATAGAAAATGAGAGTTTCATATTATATTTCATTTTATCTTAACAATAAAAATGACAAATTTCCGATTGAGTTAGTTTATGATAGAATGTAAAATGGTAAACAGTATTTCATTATATTACATTAAGAACCCTTCTTTTAAACAATATTCATTATATTATATTATAAACCCTTTCATCTCAAATAACAATTTTCTAATATTACATCAATTTACATTCCATTTCATTAATTTCATTCCATTAAAAACCTTACATCCAATAAAACATTACCTTAGGCTAAAATATTAATTCTAGCTTAAGGTTGTAGATATGAGTTTTCTTCATTTTTTAAAAAAAAAAGAGAAACTTTTACGAGTTTAGTAGGTTAATTTGAACCACTCGTAATATTTTCTTGGATCTCTTTGTAATTTAATATATTATCAATATACCTCTTAACTTTTAAAAACTGTCAATGACCGTCATATAGTTGTAATTTTACGACATCTATCTCCTTGTCGTCAACTTCAGGTATAAACACTATCTGCAAATTTCAAAATAACGTCGAATAATACCACGTATAAAAAATGATGTCGTTTTAAAACCTACAATTAGAGTTTTTAACGGAAATTGATGATAGGAAAAATAGGTATCATAAAACTAAAACTATAGAGAAATTGTTGATAATTTTTAAAAGTTAAAGATTACATTGATAATATGTCAAATCATAGAGGATGGTAGTGAATTTAAACCCATTTTCTAGTTCAAATTGTGTGTGAAACTGTTAAAACATTATATATCAAAAGTCTTCTACCACTGGAATTTTAAATACTTCTTTTACTTAGGATCAATCTATTCATTTTGAACCACTCATAATTTTAGACCTTCTCCAAGTAGGGGATCTAAATTTTAGTTCCTTTACGTGAGAGCAAATTCATTTTGAACCGCTCAATGACTAATTGCATATTTTTGCTTTTTATATTGTAGTAAATTTAGTTGTTTATAATTATTTAATTATAAATTTGGTAGTTTTGTTCTTGATTTCCTATTGTCGGTCGGCTGTCTTTAACACTATCTCTTTTCAACAAAATTATAATACATAGGGTGTGTTTGGTAAAGAGCTTATTAGCTCTTTTTTAGCTGGTCAATTCATTTTAGTTGATTGACCAGCTAAAAAAGATTCATAAGCTTGTTTGGTAAATAGCTGATTGGATTGGCTGATTCAACCCAATCAGCTCATTTTCAACCAGCTCCAAAGAGGAGCGTTTCACCCCAACAGCTGATTTTTTT
>JAOTAX010000002.1:4076272-4097642 GCA_025629825.1 Erythroxylum guanchezii
TTGTATACACCGGCTATTTCAGCCCATAGACCTGATCTTATCCGGATGTTTTTGAGCAAATACATAATATAAAATTGTGTTTATACGAATATTCTAAACCCTCACTTCAGTTTCCTATTCCTATCCCTTGGATAGGCCACATTAAAGCCAGTTACTGTACGTTGGCGACATCTGTAGCTAAGGATACGCGCATACATGTAACCAAACAGAGGTGATCTTTGCCTACAGCAACCCTAATCAAACACTGTATAAGGCCGCTTTAGTTCCCTTATCAGTTATTGTGTAGTAAGGTAGACTTGTCTCTAAATCTGATTGTTTCAGTCCTGGAACTATTTTTAGAGAAAGTGTTTTGTGTGGCAAGACCCTGATTGTAAGATTTTTCATTCTTGCTGTTACTCTCTGTAGTTATCAAGCCTCAAAACATTATATCACAAGTAAACAGCAAAATCAAGAGATACCAATTTCACGTGCAAAGTCAATTGTGCATATTGAAATTATATTTTTCAAATTCTAATTAATCATTAATTTTTTCTTTTTAGAAAAATAAAGATTCTAATAAGTGATGCGTCCTTTTAAAGTTTGAAAGGTATCTTGACAAATTATAAATAGAACTTGGTCTCTTCCAAATGGAGAAGAAATAATAGTATGAAAGTTATAGTCAAATTAGAAATAGAAGTAGGTCTTTTCCAAATGGAGAAGAAATAATGATATAGAAGTTATAGTCAAATTAGATTTTTTTAATAAACTAATTAATTGATTTTATTTTTATTTATTTTGAAGGAAACAAATGTCTGGGAGAATAGTAAGGAAAATTTACCTCAAAGAGTTTTAGCTTAAATTAATACGTAGTAGTTTGGGATAATTGTAATAAATATAACTGTCTTGGATATTAACTTTTACAATTTTATGTATTGGAAATTAGAATTTTATTCATTTCGGTGATTTTTATATGCTTTTATATATACTAATAATTTTTATTTAGTTGTGTGACAATATCTTCTCAGTAAAAATCCGTATCATTTGTGACAATTTATATTTTATGGCCACCAATGCAAAAGTTTTTATCAATTAACCAATTAAATTGTTAAATTTAATAATATTATTTGTCACAAACACGAACACATTAGTGATAAATTTATTGTAATATATAATCTTTGCTTAGTGATAACATTATTATAACATATAATTTTTATATTTGTGACGAAGAAGTATTAGTGACCAAGAAATAATAAACACTGATAAAAAAAGCACGAGTGACAATTATTTTGTCATTATTTTCAATTATTTTAGTGGCAATGATGTTGTCACAATAAAATGAAATATTGTTACGACTTTATTTGTCACTACTTTGTATAGTTTTTGTCGACAAGATTGTTACAAATACGTAAAGTTACTGTTACCGTATAGTTTTATCACACATTCCATAGTTTTTAGTGTTAGTATTTTTTTCATACGATTGTTACATAATTGTGACTATTTTTCTAAAGTAATCACTATTTCATTAGTAGCGGGAGATGACGACTTTAAAAATTGAATACTATAAATAGTAGTGACTAATATTACCACTTTTAGTGACAACTTTTACTTTCACTAAAAATACAATTTCTTATAGTGAGTACAAAAAACTATATCAAGTTTATTAAAGAACTCATTCATTTATTTAATCATTATCGCTAAATGATAAATGTATTTTTGGCTTTATTAACAATTAACGATACATTGAACCTTTTCAATCTTAAAATATGTTTTAAGTAAAATGTACCTTTATTAGGATTTACTTCTAAAGTTAATATTCATATAAATTTGAACTTAAATATCATCTCATACATAAAATAATGGACATCCTTGCTTCTCAATTATCATATATCTCAAATACTAAACACCTTTAATACATTATCTATATACTTGGACCAGAATAGGTAAACAATTTCCAATCTATTTCTATAGATCTAATTCTCATAATTAAGTTGTTATTTTTTCATATTCAATATGAATTGTTTTCGGATAAATATATTTTCGACAATTGAAAATATGAGTTATTGCTTTCTTTAAGAATAGTGTGTCTTTATGTACCCCTACTGAAGAGGACAACTATATTCTCACTAATCTTTTTTTAGAAATAATAAATTCAAAATTATCTCCGAAATAAACTATTTAAAATCATCATGAGAGTGAATATTTCAATGTTTCATAACCTTTCAATTATACATAAAATGTATCAACAAAAGCACTAGTTCTAATTAAATATATTATTATAAGATTTGAACTTTTCAAACTTCATCTCTATCGTACTATTTATCATGAGAACCATTATCTTATAAGTGTTCATTGAAACATACAATTTGTTTAATGGGTTTGTAAGATTATATCTAACCTTTTGCATATCTAATTACTTTAAAAAAACTAATTTAGCTCTAAAGTTGGTGGATAATATACACTTCAATTAAGCATCACAAATCCCTATATTATTAACTTTAGCTCTTTCAAAGTCTTAATGTTTCACATGCAATATGAAATATTGGTAATTGATCTAATAGGAACTCATGGATGAAAGTTGTAGTATTAAGCATAACTATAAGAGAAATAACATCGCATTATGTTATATCTCTTTGTATATTCCTCCTTACATAAATTCATATTATTATGAAATTTAATTCTAGAAATATCTATTAGGGAATCTTATTCTCTATAGATAACCAAAAAAAATCATATTTCACCATATCAATCTCATCAAAGTACTTCAGTATTTTCAATGCTTGATTTCTACTTAAATTTAAATTATTTGAACTTGTCAAAATTGTAAATTAATATCTCATTTAATACATATAACAATATCATATAAAGTCATTAGCATTTCTAATGAAATATAAGAATCATCCTTTTATAAATTGTTATCACATCTAGCACATCACATGTGAAAGACTTAACAACTCAATACCATCATCATTCTTTCACCAAAGAGTGAGAAGTTTAACGAGTTTCATGTGATTTATAATCAAAATGATACATATATCCTTCTATTTAACTTTATGATTCTTATTATATTGATTTCACCAATATGACTTTAAATGATAGTTTGGTTATTCAACTTAGTATTCTTGTTACTTATGTGAAGCATAAGTCTTATTCGATTCAACGCATACAAATTATTTGTATAAATATTCTATTTCTTGTCATGCCTTAAACATCGTAATAACGTTAAATTTAAATTCAATATCAAATACTCGTAAACATGTATCATAAATATATATGATCTCTATCATATTTCATATAAGTAAGAAAAGTCATGCAATGATTTTTCTTCTAATGAAAGTTATTATCATACTATACCAAATGCCTTCAATTGTAGTCTATATTTATGCTTTTAATGGGCTCAATTGAATTAAACAATTTTATCAAGGTAGTACACCTTTTAGTCTCTATTTCATGTAACATCTTCTATCGTGTTATCATGATGTCGACATATATTTTATATGATGTTAGTTTATAAGATATTAGTTAATTCAAAATGTTAGTATATATTTATCATCTATATGATTTTAAAATATCTTTAAAAAATGCCATTTTAACTTGTTTTCCTCTTTTCTTATAATTTTGCTATATTAATTACTTATTTTAGTAGTTTTAATTAATTTAAATTGAATTTATGATTTGAGTCAAATCGTTATATCAGTATCATTTGATTAGTTCACCTATAATATTTAAATTATGTGTGTTCCGATGCTATTTTAATATAAATTTAAAATTAGAAAATTAATAATAAAAGTTTTTCTAACAAATTTTAAAAATTAAAAAATTTAAACTTACTTAAATTACATTGAGATTTCTCTCTCTCTCTCTCTCTCTATATATATATATATATATATGTATGTATGTATATATAATTATATAATAAATTGTATAATAATGAAAATTATTTAAAATTATTAATTATTTTATCAAAAAATTGAATTATTTTTTTAAATTGTTATTTTTTCATATTCCATTTAATTAAACTTTTAAATTTTACATTTAATTAGATTACAAAACATGATTAAACTGTATTTTGAGGACTTTATGTAACTGATGATATGTTAATGCAAGCAAACACTAGAGCATTTTTTTCTTCAAGAACTGTTGGAAAGGAAATACTACAATATACTTAATTTTAAACATTTTGTCATCATAAATGGATGCATAAATTAAATATAATTAATTGAAATATGTTAAAATTGATGTAAAACAAAAACTTAATAAATTTTTATTTTTCAAGATTTTAAAAAATTAACTATTATTAATGACGATGGTAATCATTCATTCGCCCTAACTAACCATCATAATTATAATGATTTATAATCATCACCATTCCTCACTATATTCATTACAAATCATATTACCATTGTCCCATGGAAACCAAACACCGTCTAAAAGAAGTTCTAAACCTTTTCATTTGATTCATAGTGACATATGAGATCCTCCTGTTTCAAATATTTATGGTGCTAGATGGTTTGTTACATTTGTAGATGTTTGTACTCGGGTTACTTAGCTTTACTTACTCAAACAAAGATCTAATGTTAGCATTGTTATCCCTACATTTCTTTCTATAATTCGTAATCAATTTGGGGTCAAAATTAAGAATTTTAGGTCAAACAATGCTAGGGAATTCTTCAACCACACATTGACTCCATACTTTCAAAAGCAAGGGATTATTCATGATTCTTCTTGTGTTGACACACCCCGACAAAATAATGTGGCTGAATGCAAAAATGGGCACTTACTTAGCGTGACTGGGGCCTTACTTTTTCAAGGAAATTTTCCAATTGGGGTGAGGCTGTCCTCATAGCTACTTATATGATCAATAAACTGCCATCTCGAGTTTTATCTAATAAAAGTCCCATAGAGGTTCTCAACACCTTTTGTCCAGAGTTTTGAAATTCTAATGGACTCATTTCTAAGGTGTTTGGTTGCAGAACCTTTGTTCACATTCATAGTCACCAAAGAAGATAATTAAATCCCTGAGCACACGTGTGCTTTCCTTGGTTATCCTTCTACACAAAAAGGCTACAAATGCTAAAATCATCTAACCAAAAAACTTTATGATTTAACTGGTGTGACTTAAACGCCAGCCATACTTCAAGCAACCCAAATTTTAGGGGGAGACTACATCCCTACAAGAAAATAGTATTTTTTATAGTACTTATACCCTTGATTTCCCTAGTCGTCCAGTAAAGTCGGTATCACTTTCTAGTTCTCCATCAAAGTTTGTTCCTTCATCAAATCAAAGTCCATCATCAATTCCTACTTTTGTCGAATCTAATTCGAATCCATCCCAAGTTCCTGAAACTATATCTTCTGAAGTTCGAAATCAGGTTATTCATAATACTCCAAGATTTTCACAACTAGGAGGACGATTCCAGATCTGCAACTAGTTCATGAATCCAACTCGATCTTGACAAGAACCCCACGGTAAGATCAGATCCAACCCTAAGCACACAGTCAATAGAACCATTTAGTGATGACATGCGCCTTCCTATAGCTATCAAAAAACGCTGTAGAGAATGCACCAAAAGACCCATGTACGTACCCATTGTCTCACTATGTGTCACTTAAGAATCTACCACCAAACCATAGAAAATTCATTACTAACCTCAACTAACCTCAACACCATTTTTACCCCTACTACTGTATCTGAGGCATTGCCAAAAATAGAATGGAGAAATGCCATAAAAGAGGAGATGACTGCTATAGAAAAGAATCAAACTTGGGGGATTGTGGATAGATTAAGGGGGAAGAACATAGTCAGTTGTAAGTGGATTTTTACACCTAAAGTTGACGGATCACTTAAGAGATATAAAGCAATGTTGGTGGCTAAGGGATATACTCAAACTTATGGGCTAGACTATCATGAGACATATGAACCTATGGCAAAAACGAACAATGTTAAGATTCTGCTATCCCTAATAGCACATTTTGATTGACAACTTTTACAATACAATGTAAAGAATGCATTTCTTCGTGGAAACTTAGATGAAGAAATTTACATGAACGTCTAGGATTTGAAAAAGAACCAAGGGATAAAGTTTGCAAGTTAAAGCAGGCCCTTTATGAAAGAAAACAATCACCAAAAATATGGTTTGTAAGGTTTACCAAAGTTATGAAAACATCTGGATACCAATAGAGTCAAGGTGATCGGCACTCGTATGTAGTGGGAGTGAGAAGACTTCTTATGCATGTGGATGACATCATTGTCAGTAGGAATGATGAAAAGGAAAAACTAGAACTGAAACAACAATCGGCCAAGGAATTCGAGATAAAGGAGCTTAGGAGACTGAAGTACTTTCTAAATATTGAGTAACATACTCCAGACACGGGATTTTCATATCCCAACAAAAATATGTATTTGATTTATTAAAGGAGAGAGGGAAAAATGGATGTAAGTCGATATCTACACCAATAAAAGCTAATAAAAAACTCAAAGAAGCAAAAGAACCTCCTGTGGATAGAAAAATGCACCAGAGGTTTATAGGTACGCTCATCTACTTTGCAAATACTCGACCAGACATAGCATACTCTGTAAGTGTAACTAGTTAATTCATGCATGATGTGAGAGTCACATCAACAAGCCACTTATAGAGTGTTACATTATTTGAAAGGAAATCCAAGAGAAGGATCATACCCTTGAAGTCTACGCCGATGCAGATTATGGAGGATCTATAGTGGATAAACGATTAGACGTAATCTTATAACATGGAAGAGTAAAAAGCATAATGTTGTAGCTAGATCATCTACTGAATCAGAATTCAGAGCAATTGCTCAAGACTTGTGTGAGATGTTGCGGCTAAAGATTATCCTAAACGTTTTAAAGAGCCAAGTGGAAAGGTCCTATAAAACTCTACTGATATAACAAATCTACCATCAATATTGCTCCTATAAAATATGATAGGGACTAACATATGGCATTTCATTAAAGGAAAGCTAGAGGGACTAGTGTGCCTATCTTATGTTCCAACAGGTACCAACTTGCAGACATTCTTACCAACGAGTTGAATAACTAATTTCCATGATAATACAACTTGAGAGGAAGTGTCGAGATATATATTAGCTGTTAATACAATTATTATTTGAAAGATATTAAGGGTGTTAATGATTTCCTTTAATTTGAAGAATTTTAGTTAAAATTTTCTCTCTCTAGATTAGGTAGTTTCCTCTTCTGTATCTAAGACTTATTGTATACATTCTGATTCATTGTAAACTCAAAAAAGTAAGAAAGAAATAAAGAGTTTTTCCTCCCAATCTTCTTCAAATACCATTCATGTTACAATTTTTAGGAGAAAATTATATCATTGTAGATTAAAATGTGATGTTAACAGCAAAAACAATTCTTTCCCGCATATTCAAGAAGACATGTTCTCAGGATTAAACATGGTTCGTACATTCCATAAAGGAAAATACACGACATATCCGAATAATAAACACAAAAGCGAGACAGGCAATGGAGTTCTAAAACATCCAAACCACCAGCCAAACATGTAAAATATGATTCAATCCCCAATCATACATTAACTGCTCACCATACACACTAAGCACCAAAGCAGTAGTATCCGCACAAAGAGAAATGCAATCACAGTAAAATTGATTCATCCACAAATTATAAACCCTTCTCTTCTGCATTATCCATATCCCTCTGCAACAACACTTTCATACACATTCACATAGGAAAGCTACCAACCAGAACTTTCAATAAAGTTTTCTATAATGCCAAAGCAAAACTAAGAGAGTCTAAATTTGATAAACAAGACAGACAACAATAACAACGGCGACAACGACAACGACAAGATTTGTAATGATAAACACGATAAGCTATGTAGTAAAAGATTATACAGTAATGGGCATTTTGTGGTGAGAAAAACAAAAATAGTATGGTTTTATAGATTAGAAGACATTACCCAAGTCTTGCAATTAATATTACAGGGCTTAGTTTGCTAGACAAGGATTGTTTATGGCCCTAGACGATAGGGACCATCGCCCATGTAGTGGCCATCCATATAAAGAGCTGCACTTTGTGGGTGTAGACCATCCATAACCATGAATTGCATGTCTTCTGAGGGCTTCCAATGCCTTTTCCTTTGATTAATGAACCAATTGTTTATTTGTTTCTGGTCTAAACCAGTTGATTCTGCCAATGCCACCTTTTCTGTCTCCTGTTAGGTACATTACCAAGAAAGTATGAATGTAGCCAATCGATCAGGCATACGCAATAATCTGTAAATTACGTGCTTCCACTATTCGATAAACCAAAGTTATAAATCAAGCGACAAGCTTTAATCAGGTATACACAATACAAGTAGCTTAATCTATCAATCAATTTAGTTTTGATTTTAACTCTCCTTCACTAATGAATAACAAGTTTAAATAATAGAAAGGACAAACTTACAGAAGGATATGGCCACTTATAGTGTAGCTCCCACCAACTTAGGAGCTTCTGCCTAGCTTCTTTTGGCAGCTTGCCCTTTTTCTTCTTCTTAGAGAGTTCTTGTTTAAGACTACTTAAGTAACCACTGTATTTCTTTAACAGGTGGTTCTTGAGCTCTCGATCTTCAGCTCGAGGATCAATCTCAGGCAATTCTGTTTCTCCTCCACTGTTCTCTTGATCCTCTTCAGACGAGACAACTCCCTCAGATTTCTCATCTGCTCATTCAATCAAACAAAAAGAGGAACATTTTCCATGAATTAGATGCGTTTTAGTTCTATGAATTGTCCTAAATTAAATCTTCCACAGAACTATAGAGACCAGAAACACAAGCAATGAGAATAATCAGCTTCGGAATTGGGCATCAGTTAATGTTAAGAGCTCGCAAAAAGCTTTCACCAGCTTTCTACTATTGACGCTTGAAGCTACCTGGCTCTGGACTGAAGTTTGGAACTTCAGTCAGCTTTCCCTATATATTTATCCACAAAGCAAATGTCTTTTCAACTTTTTTCCCTTTATGTTATGGTTCACACACTTCACCATAAGTCAACTGAGAAATAGCATCTCCGTTCTCGAATCATGTTAAAGAATAGTGACTCAACTTACAGCTGAGGAACTATTCACTAGTGCAGTTGAAGAACAAAATAGAAACAGGAAAAACCATGTAAAAAGCCAATGTGTATGCTATAACATAATTATGTTGTTGGGGGTTCCAAGTGCTTTCCTCAGTAGTGTCTGAAGTTTCTTTCATTTCCAAGAAACTTCTGCACTTAAATTCCAGATTCTAGGAGAACTAAAAAGGATAATTACCATTTGGAAAACCAAGAAATGGAAAGAAAAGGTCAAATCAGTTAGCCGTTGAAGGCTTTTACAGTCTTACTCTCTTCCGTTTAATTCCCATCAGTCAAACATACTACTAATCCAATTCTCTACTTAACTCGAAGAAGGAACAAAGAATTCTTTCTTGGAACTAGCAAAACAAAACTTACATTTGCTTAACATCAGGAAGACGAAGATCACTTCTTCTACCTCCATCTTCCACCATCAAAACAGACCCACCCAGATCGATCGCCTCCTCCGACCACTCTCTGTAGCCCTCTCCAAATATTTCTCTCTAAATTATTACGACAATGCCCGAGTACTAGAAGTATATAACGCTCTTAGAAATGTAGGGAAATCATTAGGAAAAAGAAACTGGGAAGTGATAAGAGGTTGGAAAGTAGTTGAAGATAGCAAAAGGGTAATGGTCTACAGAAATTCATTAAGAACCAAGACCACTTTCTGGCGAGTCGTACAGGTTACAAGGGGTAGCCTCGATTTGAACAGCATCCTAGGTTCTTCAGTTTGCAAAAGCAAATCAAACTTTGGACATGAAAAGCCTAAACTAACTAAGAAAATGACAACACTAATAATGTCATCAATATCGAAGTATGTACAGTATATCCCACAAAACCCATGAATGGATTCGGACCTATCAAAACTGGAACCCTCATAAGGGTTAACTTAAAATTTCAAAGAACTGAAAAAATATATAATAATATATCTATATATATATATATAGGTAAGAGAAGTAACCATGCAATGTCATCTCTTGTTTCTACACAAGTGCCTTTTGCCTGTAGATTCAGGAAAAGTTTAACAATCCAAAGCCCTCGACTGTAGGCTCGTGATTAGGGTTTGTTAGGAGTAATACTATTGGAATGTGCAATCTCTTCCACAGCATACCTCACCGAGGAATGGAAGAAATGGCTAATGACTGAAGGAGATAAGAACATAAAGGTTCTTTATTAATGTTTTGTTAGCAATCGGAGTTTGGACTGGTTATCACGTTTCTGCACTGTGCAAGTAAATCTAAATCTACTCTCAATCATGAAATGAACGTATATAAATATAATCGAATTTTCTACTCCTTTCCAGGCTAGGTGAGGCCCAGCTCTCTTCTCTCTTCCACCTCTCTCTATTCTCTGTTAACGAACAGGCCTTTTGTTTATTCTGCTAAATACTAGGAGAATTAAATATCAGTTAGAAGTATTCAGACTTTTAAGATAGAAGGTCTACGTACCAGAATTAAAGATCCGTAGAGGACCATTGCAGATCATATTAAGCTGAGTTTCGATCCTACGCATGAAATCCATGGCTTCTTGTATGGGTCTCGTAAGCTCCTCCCGGTACTTCACTAGCATGTCGTGGTACGCTTCCTGTGTTTGTCGTTTCAGATGTTTAGAAACATGTACTAAACGGACCAAGATGAGAAAAAGAGGCTGATTTTAAGGTATATAAGCTGCTTAAATAGATTTAGAGCATTAAACTTCACCATGAACTGATCTAGCTCAGGGTCTTTCGAAGCATCCCTGGAATTAACTGAAGATCGCTGTCTTGATTCAAACTCCTGTCGAGCGGCCACAAGTCGAGCGACGATCTCAGGTGGAGCTCCGACCTTAAAGTATACCAGAGACAAAAAGAGATAAAAGGTTCACCGACAAAACAACATTAAGTTTTTCGGGCACTAAGAGAATATGATCTTCTTCTACATGCTTATACCTTTTGGCAATCCATGTAAACTTCCACGAGGTTAGAGTATTTAGGGTGAGCTATGATCTTGGCCTTGATGGCTTCAACTTCGCTGGAGCTTTCACTCCCTTGATGCTGGTTAACTGCATGATGCCCTCTCAATAGAGGGTTGTGAAATTTATGAGCATGATGATGTGAAGTGCTGGCTTCAGTCTTCACTATATGAGGATTTGCCTCAGATTGGAAACACTCACTTGATTGAAGATGAAAAGGACTTAAAGGCATCTGGGTCTGTTGATTGCTCACGTTACAGCCACTACTTGTTCTTCCATAAGGAGAAGAATTAGGACCAAGAATCTGTGAAGCGTACAAGAAATTACCTCTTGGAGTTGTGTTCTCGTTCATTTGGCTATACTCTTCCATCTCTAAAGAAATCCGAAAAGTAGTAGAAGACTACCAGAAATGACCAGAATAAAAACCAAGTAAAGCCAAAAACCCTAGAGGAAGGCCAATATGGAGAAACCCTAGCCACCTAGTCATCTACTGTCTTGGAGAGAGCGTGTCAAGAAACTTAGGTTTTCCATCTAATTGCATGTAAACGAAGAAATCTGATAAGTATTGGTTCTCAAAAGCTTTTAGGGAGGTCTTGAGGTGAAGTTGCACCAAGACTTGGACATACTAAGAGAAGAAGAAGATATATAGGAGATCAAAATGAACAAATATAGAGAGAAAGAGATCTTAAGGTGGTATTGAAAAGCAGAAGGCGAAGATCAGAGAGTCCAAGCTTTAACCGGAACCGGCAAGAGACTGCGATTCTTGGGTGCGTGACAAGACCTCCTTTCTTTAATACATAAATAAAGAAATGTTTAATAAATATAAAGGCAAAGATGGCCAAGTAGACGAGGCAACTTAGGTTGCAGATTTTTATTTTTTCCTTCAATAAATAAATTATTTATGATCATTTTAACTTTTAATAATTTAAATATAAGCCATTAACTTAATATTTTCTGTTTTTTAAAATATAAAAGCTATATAATATGTGTATTATGATTTAAAAAATAAATTAAAGCAACCATGATACTAATTAAGTTATATTTTTATATTTTCTCTTTTTGAAAATTGAACTGTTTTAGATTATGTGGCTCTCATTTATTATGGTTACCTTTTCTTTCACGCCTTTCTCATCTTTTTCACCCTATTCTATCTTTTCGGTTTTTGCACTTTGACATTCTATTCCTTTTACTTTTTTACATTTATAATACTAACACTCCAAAGGTTGCGAAAGACACCTACTCATTCGTAGCTTGTGCTTATGTATAAACCTAGTAGCAGGTTCTTGTTGCTCTGGTACTATTGTATCTTGACCACGGGATGTGCCACTTACCTAATCGACGGCTATTTATAGCCTTTTGAAACTTTGTTAACATTCTAATCAGGTATTATTCATTAATCGGATGACCAGTTTTTTCAAGCAATGATACATTAAATAATAAGTTTAACAATATTTTATTTAGACTGGTTCAACTTTTGCATATAATACTCGGTGTTCTAATAGCTTAATTAGACCACGTGCATCGCTTAACATTCGTATGTTTAATTATAATTGTACCAATATTAAATTACAGAACAAGGATTTATCTTCAAATATAATAAATTCTTCACCGAACGTGGTACCGATCAAAATGTTTTATAATAATTATAACTATTAAGAGAAAATTTAAATTAGGAAAATAGCAAATTGGAAGCTTTGTGTAGTGAAATTTGCCCTAACAAAATTTTTGTACGTGACTTATGAAAACAAATTCCACAAACATGTTGGAGATATAGAAAGATGATGCGTTTAATGTTGTAAATAAGCATATATTATTGATCTTTTATCATAAATGTCAATTGTATAAACATTTTCTTATGAACGCTCGACCTACCGTATATAATAAGGTGGTTGGTTAAGGAGATTGGGATCAAATTTTTGGGTATGAAATGAAAAAGTTAGTTGGTTATTTATTATGATTGAATCAACACTTTTTTTGATACTCCTCTCCTCTTTTCGGTAATATTTCATACCTCTCACGTATAAAAGGAATGACTTTTATTCTTTAATTAACAGATAATACATTTTTACTTTCTAATATTTTTAACAAATCAATCCCTGCTAACAATAATAATAATTTTAACGATAGTCATAATTATAAAAAAAAAATTTATTCTCAATTTTTGTCTGTATCTTTTCACATTTCTATTATTATTCCACGTCAACCCCCTCTAACCTTGCAAGACAATGAAAAGGTTAGGATTTCATGTCAGATTACTAAGATTCCATACTTGAGTGCTTCGATTATGAACTTGCTAACCAGTAATAAATCAGGCAAATTCAGGACAACAAGAAAGAGGAAATATTGTACTTTTTGTGCAGTATCAGCATACTAATTACAAGTTACAAATGGTACGAAATTTCAACGGTAAACAGTGAAACAAAGTCTGGATGTTCATAACCTGTACACATACGTACTGTTTGTGATGACCTGTTGCAGGAAGACCACGTGTGGTGTACACAGAGACCTAGAGAAGAGGAGAGGAGAGGAGAGGAGAGGAGAGGAGTGGGGAGAGACCGAAGACGCACACACAAACTATGCAAGTCACAGAGAGACAGACAGAGAGAAAGATATAAATGGTTCTGTGTTTTGGGTCTGTGCGACGAGGTATAGCTGGCGGCTATGTCCACCAATTGGTACCAAGACCCACCATCCAAAGGGTTTGCAATACAAACACTAACACCCCCGAGAGTCGCGCGCTACAAAAGGGTTTCGGTTTGTGGTGTGGGGGTCCAGATAGGTGAGACTGAGACTGAGAGGAGATGTGTCATTTGGTTTCAGATAAACAGAAGCGACCAGTTTCTTTTTCTTCTTTTTCCCTTTTCTTTTCTCTGCACCAGATTGGACATTTCCAAGTCATAGACAGCGAAGACCACCAGGGTGCTACTACTAGTCATTCACATTCAGGTACTCCTCACCCGTAATCAGTTGTCACTCAGTCCAGTTTATCACTGCTCGTCTTCGCCATTTCCCTATGCACTTTAACCTATGTGTCAACTATACATTCACATCATTCAGGAACTTCATCATTCAGACGACTACTACTTAAAAAACATAACATAATCAAATCCACCTTCTTGGTTTTTTTAGTCTAAGACAGTTAGTTAGGTGGCTTCCAGGCTTTAAATAAAGTAGGTGAGGTCGCCATTATAATGGAACTCAGCTAAAACGTCAACTATATATATTACGTTTCATATAAAGAGCTAGAGCACATGAGAGCTAAATTTTGTTCTTCATGGTACAGTTATTGTCAAGTCGCATTCCGTGGTGAGCTTTAAAACCTAATAAGAATGCGGTTGGATTGACATTGGTTGCGGTTGATTTCCTTACCTCCACAGTTGAAATGTCCATTATTGGTGCTTCCCTTTTTGTAGTCAAATCATCATCTTCAATCATCATTTGAATGAGCTGTTCCTGTCATGTCACCCCATTCAAGTAATTGAAAAAGGACCCCCCAAGTTTGGCTACCCACAGCATAGCATGTTTGTTATTCACTGAACATTACTCCCACACTACACCCCCCATAGGCATTTGCATCGACTTGGTAAATGTGAGGTGACCTTACACGAGTTCTCATTAGTTTCTACTTTAAAAAAAAAGAAAAAGTTTCAAAATTAATGTTAAGTTCTAACTTCTTGCTCCTGTAAATAATGAACTTTCTTGCATATATTTGCCTTGGTTTGATCTATGCATGCACGTAATGAAAAAATGGTGAAGTTTCAAGTGATAGTCACGATTCCTCTCTTGATTAATTCAAGTATCTAACAAATTCATCACGTAATTTAACAGCACTGAAGAAATTGGCTGATCTAGTTACAATTCAGCTTGCAATAATGCAGATCATAAACTTCCACATTATAACGTTGGCATGTGGGACTGAGACAAAGTAGACCACAGTTTAGTATCTAAATGAGATCTTTAAACACCAATTAAAAGCTGACGACAAGAATCCAAGGGGACGGAGTTGGCGTTTGATGTGCTCAACAACAAGGTAGCAATTACGTGGACTGCTTTTATCCAGGAACTTGGAAAGATCGCAAAAGCTAATACGATGATTTAGCTATAATCCTCCTTCCAGCTACTTGGAAATTTTTGTAAGAAAAAATGTTAAATATAAAAGCAAAGCTGTAACAACTGTCATTTGCTTTATTAGGTAAAGTATTACTCTCTTAGTGACAAATGAACGAGGGAAAAGAGCTTAAGGTGTCATCAGCATATTTTCGAGTCAATAAAGAGTCCTTTTCCAGGACAAAAGATGGATATAATGGATAGCTTAGTCTCAATTAAATAAGGGGAATACTATTACAAGCACTAAGTATTGACTAATGATTAGAAAGAGGTTTGTGGCTATAATTCAAGCTTTCCAAAGATATCTATCTTCTGCTTTTGTTTTTGGTTAACACTCATAAAAGAGGTTGGATTTAATAGAGGAGTTGCAGAAAATTTAGAAATCGTAATGTTGAAAAAGGAAAGTCAGCACTGTTTCCACATTGTCTCTCTGTCTTTTCTTCTGGAGCAACTATTCACCATTTTATCTAAAAAGCTGCTTTCTTTTAGCCGCATGCCATAGCCCATAGGCAACTCCTAGCATGACAATGGTCCTATTTTGGAAAACAACCAATTGCATTAGAGGGTAAAAAATAGTTAATTATATCAGCTGATTTAATTATAAGATAATATAATATATTTATTAAAAATATTTGATAAAATTAACTATTTAATATTAATTATTGATATGTAAAATCACTTATAAGGATATAATTTTTTAAAAAATTATAAGAGTTTAAATATTTTATTTCTTAATATTTCGTTGAATATTTTTATAAGAATTTAGATTTAGATATTTAATTTTACAAAAATTAAGTTTATAATATAAATAAATAATAATAATAATAATCTGGCGTTAAATTTTCTATTAATATGAATAATGCAACGAGTTATATCATATTAGTATTTTTCATATAATATATATAATTTTTATTATTTAATAAATTAAAAATATATGTAATTATAGTATAACACAAATATGATATATAGTAGTTATATACTAAAAATACTAATTTGATGGGACTATTTATGTTTAAAAACTTAATATTATGATATTTTTAAATATAAACTAATATTAAAAATTAAATAAGAATACAAAAGTTTAATTAACCCATTTATTATATCCTTCTAAACTTCACGATATAATTGTATGAAAAAAATTAACTTTGAAAATGCACAGAACAAAAGTAGAGAGTAAAGCAGAGGACCATATTCTCATTACATAAATAACTAATTCCAAAAGCTCCTCTTATAAAATTTTTAAAAATTAATTTATTAAAATTAAAAAAACTAATCAATAAATCATTCACCAACACATTAATAATTTTTGAAAATAATCCAAAAAAAACTTTTATTCTATAAACTAAAAAATAACTGATAAACTGTTCGTCGAAAACCTCTATTTTTTTGTTTTATACGGAGCAGAAGCTCTTCAAAAGAGCGAGCGGTTCCCTTTACTCGTAAGCAATAAAGAATCATTTTTGCTATCAAATCCGGCATTCTTTTCTGTTACTAAGGATCTTCTACTTTAAGCTCTCCAATCTTAAGAGAATTTTACTCTATATTTCCCAAGGAATCATGCAAAGACAAACATATTCTACCAACAACAGACTGATGAATTGAAAGAATGGATATAAAATTCTAGGGCATATCATCTATTTTTGGGCAAAGCATATTTCCATGAAAGTACACGGTTCATTTCATCTCCTTTGAATATGCAAGTGGGTTTAGTTCTTATTCTTTGTCGAAGCATCAAATCCTTGACGAACAACTCTTTAATTAATGAAAAAATACAAAGTCAACTTTACTTTGTCAATCTGCTCTTAACTAAAGCATCCATGGCAATAACCAAAACAAAGATCGAGGAACAATCTTATGAGGGTAATCTGCTCTTAACTAAAGCGTACATACGTGGCAATTGCCATTAGTTGGCCAATTACACTCAATCCTTTAAACTTGGAACAGTTATCTTTTAACGCCCTCGGCCACCTTCAAGCTGTATTAAAATCTTCATTGAGGATATCGCAGGGATCACTTTCACTTGTTTAATTCAGTAATTTTTACTGTAATTTTCTTATAATTTAACAAAAAAAAATTATCGCTCGGTGGAATGTAATCAAATTATAAATAGTTTTTTAACATAAGGGTAATTTAAAGTTATTGAAATTTTTATTTAATTAATACTCTTATTAGAGTTTGTGCTTATTATTTTATAAATATATTATTTGCATTTTTAAATAAAATTTAATAATATTACAAACTTTAAGTTTTAGTGTTCCAAAATCTTGGTTATCAAGCTTAATGATATTGTCGAGAACATGCACCCCTCGTCGTATCAATTTCTCCACCAAAATTAGTTGCCATGATTAATGTGCATGTAATGATGGAAAGCTCGAGGGCAACTTTTTAGCTCTTTTAATCACCTTTATTACCACTTAATGTTCATGACCCTCATGGGTCGTACGTAATTATACATCAAAGCTTTTCTCCCGAGTCCTTTATCAAAAGCTATTGCGCAAAGTTCACACACAAAATGGTCTCATACGAACCCACTCAGGCCGTGAATGCGAGTAAAGTTTTTAATATAGGCATCTTCTAAATTATGTATTTTTTAAAAAATAAGCTTTTTACTAAATTTAAAAATAAAAACAAAGAAACTCTTAATTTTTATAATTTAATAAATTCTTAAAATTTGGCCAACGGCACTTAAAAAGATTAAAAATGGAGAATCTCTCACTTTTTGGCACTTTAGATATGCATCATCATGACACAGATTTTAACCAAAAGAAAACAAATTTTATTTTAATGCCCTTAAACTTAAAGTATTATTTATAAAATGTAATTTCAATGATTAGACTGAACCCTAATAATATCTTATGTGATTAAATTCAACTGTCGTATGTTAGTGCCGAAAAAAGAAAAGGAGTAGTAAATGGGTAAGATTCAGACAACAAGACAATTATTCTTAATCCATTCCCCGTTTCAAAGTTCCATACTTCAGGGTCGTACGATGGTTGACTTATGTTTTAAGTGGAAACTTTTGTTTGAATTATATATTGCCTCGACTGTAGTGGATTATCAGAACGTGAAACATTCTGTAGAGTTGTCAAGCACGACCTGAAGAAGATGGCTTTCATTATAGTTTTCCTTCTGTACAGTTTCCATCAGCGACGTCAAAGGGTAGTCAAAGAAGATGTTTGATGAATACATAAATATGTATGTCTTACTACATATACAAAACATTAAGAATATAAAACCTAAACTGAAATAGAGTATGCAATTAGTTGAATATTGAATCGACGTCTGGATCCTGTGTAATATCTAATTTAGGAGTTTGGTTGCATGTTAAAGAAAATCACATAATGATCCTTTTTTTTTAATTAATTGATTTTTTAGGTTATCAGCAAGGGTTAATCTAATAATGTATTAAATTAAATTAATTAGAACTAACTCTCTATTTATTTTGACTAAAATTTTTAATCATTGCAGTAAAAATTATGAAGATAAGTCTTGAAGTAATTAGTAAAGTTGATTATCTGTGAACATAAGGTAACAAGTTTAAGTTACACAAATAGCCTATTCGTAAAAATACAGAGGAAAGATTACGTATATTATAGTCCTTGTCAGGAGAGCCTTGTGCATTGATTATGTTGATTTTTTGTATTTTTATGAAACCTTTATATTACAACTTATTATAATACAATTAAAGATATCTTATAATATTATTCAATAAAGATAACATTAGGTTAACCAATTTAACTAATGACCAAAATACAAAAAATTAAGGTTATGAAAAATTAAGCATAAAATGTTAAAATTAAAGCTATTTAAAGGCAGAAATGATCTCAATATAATTGTTCATAAGAATACTAAAGACTAAAGAGTAAAAAATGCAGAGCTTTACTGTAATTTAATTAACTCTTGAAAAATCTCTAAACTTTAAGAAAAATCAAATTTCTTTATCTTTTGTTAAAGAATAATGGTAAAATATACATGAAATAAATAATCCGTACGAGTAAATCAAATGTTATTAATTAATTCATACAACTAGACATAATTTTAATTAATTAAAATAGATAAAAATTAATAATTTAAGATAATGATAATAATAACTTATTAATTTGAATAAAATTTAATTTATTGAAATTAAATTTAAAAATTAAATTAGATGATTATCTCAATAAAATTTAATTAGTGCATTGATTATATTATATATCATTTTTAATTAATTTTAATAAAAATTTAGAAATAAATAATTTTAAAACGTAATAAAACTTTTAACATGCGGAGTGTTTGTTTTTGTTTTTTGTTTTTGTTTCTTGTTACAGTTTTAATAAAAAAGAAAATAACATATTAAAACATATTTGGTTGTTTACGTAACAATATGCTATTTCTAAAAATAAAAAAACCACAATACAGTAAAGCCTCTATAAATGAATATCTTTGGGACCTGAAAAATTATTAACTTATACAGAGTTATTAATTTATTGATAAATTAAAATTTTGTTAATTTATCGATAAATTAAAATTTATTAATTTATAGAATAATTTTTATTTTGTACATTATATTTGTCAAATTAAATAATTAATTTTTTTTCCGTAACTAAGAAAATAAAATAAATAAACAATTAATTAATGATGGTGCATTGTATCTAAATTTATTATTCTTGTCAAAAATAAGTTTATTAATCATAGGTTAACGTAATTTAAATAAGAGTGCATGCAGGTACATTAGAATATGAAGTATTAGAATATGAAGTGTTGTGAATTGTTTTAAGATCCAGATGATTGTAACGTTATACCACATGTTTCTTCAAAAGAAGCTTTTCTTGCCGTAGAGACTTTGAAAAGTTACTTGCTTCAAAATGAGAAGAATGTGCCGAATGTAGTTTATACCCTTCAAAAAGTTAAAGATGAAATTGAATTCAGTTCGCATGAAAAGAAGAATCAATTGACTATAGATACATATTTTAAGAAAGCATAAAATTTGAAATAAAAATTATTTAAAAAGTACTTTATTTTATAAATTATATATGTATTTTTTATACTTATTTAATGAATTATTATTTTATATTTTTAGTGGGCCTCAAGGAATTCTTTTTAAAACTATTATCTTATGCATTTAACAAGGTTATTATTTTATCCTTTTTGCCTAAGTCGGGACCCGAAAAAATTATTATTTAATCGAAATTATTAATTTATCGAATATTCATTTATCGAAGTTTTACTGTATATTCATAAAAATAGAAATTATATATTTTTTAACTTTTCACAACATATTTTTGTTTTCTTTTCCACTTTCTCCTCTTATAATCTTCCTTCGCTATAGAAACTGTCATCTTTCTCTCTTACCTCCTATACTCATCTCTTCTCTCTCTCTTAGTTTTCTGGTTTACATCTACATTTTTGGTTTTCTACTTTACGTTTATGCATTTCTGGCTTTTTGGTTTTCTGGATTGAGTTTCTACATACTTAATTTTATGGGTTTCTAATTTGAGTTTCAGCATTTTTAGTTTTCTGAATTTTTGGTCTGCGTTTCTGTGTTTCGAATTTTTTGGTTTGCATATTTTCAAGCATTATTCTGCATTTTTGGTTTATTATTTTCTATAGACCGGATACAAAGTTTAATGGCCAATAAATCTCATTTAAACATGCAATGAGAAATCCAGCCAGTCTACTAGTTTTAAGTTAACAATACAGTAAAACTTAGATAAATGAATATTCGATAAATTAATAATTTCGATTAAATAATAATTTTCTCCGATTCCAACTTGGACCAAAGGGATAAAATAATAATCTCGCTAAATGCATAAGATAATAATTTTAAAAAGAATTCCTTGAGGCCTACTAAAAATATAAAATAATAATTCATTAAATAAGTATAAAAAATACATATATAATTCATAAAATAAAGCATTTCCTAAACAATTTTTATTTCAAATTTCATGCTTTCTTAAAATATGTATTTATAGTCAATTGATTATTCTTTTCATGCGAACTGAATTCAATTTTATCTTTAACTTTTTGAAGGGCATAAACTACATTCGGCACATTCTTCTCATTTTGAAGTAAGTAACTTTTCAAAATCTCTACGGCAAGAAAAGCTTCTTTTGGAGAAACATGTGGTATAACGTTACAATCATATGGATCTTGAAACAAATCACAATACTTCATATTCTAATGTACCTACATGTACTCTTATTTGAATCACGCTAACCTATGATTAATAAACTTATTTTTGACAAGAATAATAAACTTAGATACAATGCAC
>JAOTAX010000002.1:4097742-4122686 GCA_025629825.1 Erythroxylum guanchezii
AAAAATTAATTATTTAATTTGACAAATATAATGTACAAAATAAAAATTATTCTATAAATTAATAAATTTTAATTTATAAATAAATTAATAAAATATTCATTTATCGATAAATTAATAATTCTGTATAAGATAATAATTTTTCAGGTCCCAAAGATATTCATTTATAGAGGTTTTACTGTATTTTAATATACAATAGAGTTTTTAAACATATGTTTATTTTTAATTTTTTATTACAAATTTCAATCAAATTTTTATTTTAAAATTTTATGTTGCAATTTTCACCTAAATAAAATTTTATTTTTTAATACAAAAACGAAAATTTAAAACAAAAAATGAAGAACCAAGTTAACCCACGATCTCTTTTCTTTAACAATTAATATGTATGTTGTTGATGTAACAATAATGACAAACAATAAACACAGAGCAGAAGCATACAGAGGGAAGGAAGGCAGTGATGTCACTGATGTGAGTGGGCTAAGTGGCGGGTGGTGGAGGAGAAGGTGACGGATGAAGGTGAAGGTGAAGGTGACGCCGAAGAGGAAGGTGGGTCTGTCTGTCTGTTCAGAGGCGCGCGAAAACAGCGCGGGAGCTGTTTCCCGATGCAGTCAGACATCATATTACTCAGTGGTGGCTCCACCGCCCTCACTCCCAGTCCCCACCCCACATTTTGCATTCAACCTTTTTATTATTGGAATCACGAATTATACACTATTAAAATATTCTTTAAAAAATAATAATAATCAAGAGGGTCAAAATTATATTAATAAAAACGAATGATTACTTAATTTTTAAATAATAATTTTTATGTAAAACAAGTTTAAAAATATTTTGATAATAAGATAGAAATTAAAAATATTTGTAATCAGTTAATTTTCTATTCTATACACGTGTCCACGTGCATCAACATCAACCTAATTTTTTTTGGATTGAAAATGATACATACATACGTGTATAAGTATTGTTGACCGAATTTATGTTGATGGAGGCCTAACTTGGTAACGTGGATCCCATTCGCTGTACATCCCATGTTAACTCCTCTGTGCTGGGAATGGAAGAGAAACAGAGAATGGTTTTACTATGCACCCACGTGGGAATAGGGTCCATGAGGACCTAGTATCCCAGGCAGGGATGGACTGTTTTGGGGTCCTCTCTTCCATCACCAAAGTGATCGAGGGAAGTTTGTTGTTTTTGATTTGGTAAAAATTGGCTGTTGTGGGAGACTGAGTGAGACAGGAGGTGGATGGTGGGCGTCTATCGAATTGATGTGATGGGCCTGATGTAATAATTATTATTTGTAATGTCTATCAAATATAATAACAAATAAAAATGATTACTGTTTTACAATTATGAAATACGTGAATTGATGTTTTGGTCCCTCACCTGAAATCTATATCTAAATGATTAAAGTTATGACATAATTCATTTACAAAAGATAGGTTGGCTCATGGATTATCCCAAGGAAATGAAAGGCGAAGAGCCTAATGTCACTCATCATCAAGAAATCAATCCTAACGTATAGAAATTTCAAGTGGGTCTTATTTTATTTTCTTGGTTGATGAGACGGTAGAATCTTAAGTATGACAAGAAAGGGTCCCAGTGTGAAGGATTCAGGAACTTCATCCTTTTTCACAACCTAACTTCCCTCTTAAGTTGAAGATAATTGGACAGCTGGTTTATTCCCATTTGCTGTTCCATTTTTGTCTCTAACATAAGAGCAGAAACTTTGTTTTATACTGTTGAATTGGGCCATTTGGTTTAGCTTTGAATTGGTCTTTGTTTAAGTGCGGGCCAAGTTTAGCTTTTCATGACGAAGTCTGTATCCAATTGGTTGAACGTATATAACATTGCAAACAAGTGATCTTATTGATACGTCTGAATGTTACAGTGTGGAATCACAAGTATTACATGTGTAGAGATATCTGTGTATGTTGTGCCAAAAGCACCTGTTTTTGTTATGTTTTTACAAGGAGATATGAACACGAAGGAGACCATGAGTGTCTCTTTATTAGTGAAGGAGCAAATGCGTTTGGGAACTCAGATATCTACGGAGATCACAAGAGGAGAGTCACCCTTTTCAACTACAAATGTTTTTGTAACCTTTTTGGAAGCAGCGAAAATTTCCAGAGTGTAGGTGCCATGAAAACCTCTGAATGTGTATTGTCCTTCGTCATCAAGATGCCCGTGACAACGAGTCAGCCACTCACTTTTAAGATCAAGGTACCTTCTACCAGCTTCATTGAGTTCACCTTCTGCATTGACCAGATTTGAATTTTGTCGACTCATGAATAGCTCCCAAAATCCCCAAAGCATAATTCCCTCTACCGCAGGATGAGCGTAAGCTTCTCGTAGCATAACTTCCAAGTCATCTGCTCTAATGTACTCATTGATGGAGGACACATCAAGCTCTGTAAACCAGATTGGAAGACCAAGAATTCCCAGTTTATCCAGGGCAGAAGATACTATAGGGCCAACAGGACTATCTATATGTCCTTGAATTCCAATTCCTCCAACAGGTGCACCTTGCTCTTGCAAACCAAGGATGTGATCAATGTACTTTTCTGGAGATGATCTAGGGTCACATCCGTCCTCTACGTGATAATCATTCACAAACAGAACGGCAGATGGATCCAATTGATTTGCAGTCTTGAACATATATGGTCTGATATCTTTTCCCAATCGATCAGGATAAAATGATCCATGCATCATCTCATTGTTAACATCATAATGCATGAATTTTCCCTTATAGCGTGTGAGAAGTCCTGTTAGACGATTCTGAACAGCAGTCATCAAGTCATTTTTGTTCAAAGCTTTTATCCATGACTGTACTGTACCATCCACATCCCAAAAGATACAGTGACCTCGGGTCTGTATGTTATTTTTCTTGCACAAATCCAACATATCATCAGCATCTTTGTAGTTTAAATTTCCCTGTTGTGGCTCTGTCCAATACCACTTCAACTCATTTCCAAACACAGCCCAATTGAAATGTTTGACAAAGAAATCAACAAAATCTTCATTGTCTATGTTTGTCCTGTTAATGCATGATCCGAAGGGGAATGTGTTTTGTATTTGTCTTATTCTTACCAAGGTGCCAAGCAAACCACCAGTGTCCACTCCATTGAATTTCAATGTGACATCACGCTTACGGATCTAGAATCGCAGAATACAATAGCAGAACAGACAACAAGAGAATTTGTTAAATTAATTTAGTGAAATTAAGGAACATAATAAACAGCTATTGCAAGAAATTCAAATGATACATCTTTAGGGACTAATAGATCAGTTATATTCCAGTGAAACAATTATAGGAACAGCTCAGATAATGGTAGTGCCAGATTGTCCTGGCGATCAGTTTTGCAATGCATGAAACTAAGATATCAAAAGACAGAGCAGCAGCCACAGGAGAATAGCAATCAGAGATTTTCTAAAATAATCATGCTCAGGGCCCAGCATGTGCATACAGAAACCATTTCAATAATTTTTGGAGCTTGCATGCAGCCTATTGATATGGGGGCAGAACATTTTCTTTCTCATGCTTATACTTGAGTGACCATACACTCTGCCAGCTAAGTTATCTATTAAGCTGAATCAAGTTATAAAAGAATAATTTGTTTTATTATGTCTTGTTAGAGTAATCGTAGTTACTAAGTATCTGTCTATTTTATGTTTGGTTTGCACCCATAACAGCAAGTTAAATTAGTTAATTAGGAATCTCATAAATCACAGCCCACAGCCACACATTACCTTGTCAATCTCCCTCCTCAAATGTCTGAATCTTGCTTCACGGTTAACAGCAAAAATCTGAAGTCCAGCAAGCATAAGGTCAACACCTGTAGCTGGACCTTGGACATAAACCATGACCCTGGATGGTTGTTTCTCAATTCTGAAGGATCCAACAACCTCGTGCCATCTGTCATCATTAATTTCAACCTGTCCTCCATTGACCCACTGACTGTCCACACCAAGTGCAACATTCACATTTTGAGGACCAGTTGATCCAGAACCAATCTTAACCCAAGCTGAAACCTGGTATGTCAAGAAAAGCTTGACTTTGTCCGTGATCAACTGTGCAGGACCCATCCAAGTTTGAGTGCGTTTAGTCACAAGGATACAGCGACCACTTAAAGGTTCGTGAGGTCCAAGAGATTCTCTAGCCACTGGAGGAAGTACATGTGGCGAACCAGTTGCAACACTAAGAGTACAATTACCGAGAGGAAACCATCCATTGGTTCCATCATTGAGATTGCTATTCTGAATTATATTAACCCCGTAAGCAGGATCCTGTGAAATAAAAACCAATATAATGGCCTCTTTAACCACCACAATTCAGTTAAACAATAGATCAAATTTCTATATAAGCTAAATAAATCAATCAGAAAGAAATTGAAGGTGAAATGAATTATCAAACCACATAAAAAATTTCTCATTCTGCAAGAATTGGAATTCAAGAATCCATAATCAAAATATCAATATGAAAACAGAAAAACAAAGATATTTAACTTTAAATTACTCATCGACTAACCTCAATAACTGGAGGAGGTGAGGGAGAGATCTTCTTTGCATGCTTTATGATTAAACTGTTGAGAAGAATATCTGTGCCTGCAGGTGGGCCTTCCATATAAACGACCACCCTTTTAGGGAAACCATTTAGAAGAAACTTGCCCTGTAACTGTGTCCAGTCCTTATCTGTTGCCTGCACACTGCATATCAGAGCAGATGTAATTATAGATATTAGCTTAATAACCATGACAAAGCTGATTATATCATTTATCACATATGACACAACCACTGGATAAAATATTCAGATTGAAGATAAAGACTAGTAGCTCAACATGGAAAGGAACCATATATAAATTCAGGGTACTAGTGGCTCAACATCACAAGGAACCATGTATGAATTCAGGGTTAAGTTATTTACTAATTACTTTGTCAAAAATGCACAACCTAACGTACTAAATGACAGCTCCATGGATTTAAAGCAGAGAAAGAAACTAACTTGGCAATGCCTATATATTGGTCTCGGAGATCTGGTGTTTGAACCCATAAGGTGGCTCGCACATCAGCACTTGTGACATTGTTACCGTATATCCGAACTACAGCAGTAACCTCATAAGCAAGCTTTCTTTGCACTTTTGCAGTTATCTCCTGTTGAATACCATTCCAGCTCTGTGTGCGTTCTGTCGCAGCAGCAAAAGCTTTTCCAGACTGGGGAACGATTTTCCCGTCTGCCATAGAATCATGTAACACAATCTTGCAACCTCTACCGGACCAATTATTCAATCCATCATCAAAGTTGGGGTTTAGGATAATGTTCTCATCATCATCTCCAGAACAGAAAAGACTGGTGCTTGTATTCTTTTAAAGCAAAAGGAAAAGAGTTATTCCACCACTTTCATCTATAACCCAAATTCTTTTTGAGAGATAAGTACATATGTATGCACAGATATGTCCAAAATCCTATAAAGAAAATAAGAATGAATTTAAATTTTAGTGAAAACTTGAGATTGTACTATCCATCGAATGGGAACGCATGTAATGAATATAGCCAAAAGTTTCTAACATGCCATTACCAACCCATTATCCCATACGTCAAAAATCAACAGTTATATTCTATTGCTGGTATGTATCAAAGTCCTATATTTTGAGGTGGAGTAAGCAGAATAGGGTAAGATGAATGTATACATTCAACTCGCTGGGATTCAAACAGGTAATAGCAACTGATTCAATCAGTAGGTCGACTCCAGGCGATGGCCCTTCCAAGTAAAAAACCACTCGGTTCGGCATGGTTGACAACAAGAATGTGCCTTCCAATTTTTCCCACCTCTCCTTTGATGCAGAAGTTCTGCAATGATAATAATCATCAAGATCACCTGATTTTTAAATAGGAGATGCAGTGAAATGAAGTAATAGTATGATTACTTTCCAACGAACAAATAGCTGGTAGCTGAATCATGATACTCCAACTTCAAAGTTGCAATAATATCAGCAGATCCCTGAAAAGCTCCTGAGACCCCCACTAGTGCAGAAACTGAATATGAAGACCCTGGGGAAACTCTATCGGTAATATCCTGTTCCAAGCCCTGCCAACATTCCTTCCTATTTGAAACAACGGCATAATAACCACCTGAAGTTGGTAAAAATCCTTGAGGACGTGAATCTGATGAAACCACAAAGGCTTCACAGCAATTTGGGTGCCAAGAATGCAACCCTTGAGAGAAATCATGGTTTGCCAAGATATTGGGGGCTGTACAATCACTTGAATCACTTATATTTTGGTTGGCAGCCTGTTAAGAGCAGAATAACTTAGTTACACATTAATAATTAGTCTGCTAATTATCTGGTCCACAAAATTAGTTCAACAGCTTCATACAATTCAAATGAGTGCAGTCAATCATATACGGTCTAATTTGAGTTCCGTGAATCTAAAATGAGTGCTTAAATATATCCAAAAACCTATAAAGAAAATGAAGAATGAATTTAACTTTTTACTAAAAACTTGAGATTGCATTATCCATCAATGTGAAAGAATGCAATGAATATTATCCATCAATGTGAAAGAATGCAATGAATATTGCCAAAACTATGTACCATAACCAAACCATTGTTCCTTATGTCAAAAATCAACAGCTATATTATCGCTTGCATGTAACAAAGTCCTATAAATTGAGGTGAAGTAAGGAGAAGAGGGTAAGATGAATGTTTACATTTGGCTCGCTGGGATTCGTAGAGGCGATATAGACTGATCGAATCAAAAGGTCCACTCCAGGAGACGGCCCTTCCAAGTAAAAAACCACCCGATTTGGTATGGTTGTCAACAAGAATGTGCCTTCCAAGTTTTCCCATCTCTCCTTATATGCAGAAGTCCTGCAAAGATATCAATCATCAAAGTGATCTAATGCTTTTGAAAAGGAGATGCAGTTAAATGGGGTATTATTATTATTACTTTCCAATGAACAAATAGCTAGTAGTTGAATCATGCTCCAACTTCAAAGTCGCAATAACATCAGCAGATCCTTGGAGTGCCCCAGAGACCCCAACTTGTGCGGAAACTGAATATGAACGTCCTGTAGAAACTCTGTTTGTAATATCCTGTTCCAATCCCTGCCAGCATTCCTTTCTATTTGAAACAACAGCATAATGACCACCTGAAGTAGCTAGAAATCCATGAGGACCTGACTCTGATGAAACCACGAAGGCATCACAGCAATTTGGGTGCCAAGAATGCAACCCTTGAGAGAAATCATGGTTTGCCAAGATATTGGCGGTGGTAAGATCTTTTGAATCAATTATATCTTGGTTGGCAACCTGTCAAGAGCAGAATAATTGGTTACATATTAACACTCAGTCCAGAGATTTATCTGCTCCACAAAATTGATTCAACAGCTTCATAACAGTTCAACGAGTTTAGTCAATCATATATGTTCTTCGAGTTCCAGGAATCTAAAATGAGTGACTTAGGCAGATGTCTGGACGTTGATTTAAATCTGCAAGCATTTCGTTGCTGGTACTCAACAAGAAAGAGGAAATAGATTGAGGGCCGAATTTTAATGCATTCACTAGCAAACAATTCACAGACAAATAATGCTAGTCATGAAATTCCAAAATGCAGCATTGTATAAAAGGTTAAATGTCCCTGGAATGACTGCACAATCGACTTCCAGGAAGTTCAAGAAAAGAATAAAGCAACAAAGAAACCCCAGTTAGAATTTACTCAAATATTCTAAAATGCGAAAGCTGGCATCACTAATCAAAGCCATACCTCAGACGTTTCTTTGTCATTATACGGTTGTTGTTTCTCCATGGACGCTTCCGATCTCTGCTCAACACAAACACAAAAGATGAGATGAAAACAAAGAATGGGTTTTAGTTCCAAAATCGAGTCGACGTCGATAGAATGCAGAAAGTGAGTACCTGATCCTGATGTTGTTTTAACTCTCGATTTCTCTTGGAGGCTTGACTGGTGAAGCAGCAAGTGGAGAACTTCCCCATTATATAGGCAAACCGTTTCTGAGATATTCAAGTGAAAGCTACGAAAAGCGCGGGACCGAACACACCAAACAGCCAATCAGATATCTGCTGCAAAACTCCTCTTTTTAGCTTCATGTTCCAGTTATGTTTTGTCGGGGTTTATCCAAACCAAAGAATCACGACAACAAACAACCTTATTCGTCATTCCCCCCAAAAAAAATCTCTTTCTAATTCATTTTTGGCATATTCTTTTTTTCCATCAGTGGAAGTAATTGCTTTGTCTTGCAGATTGGTCTACCCCCTAGCTCCCCTACTGCCTCTTTGTATGCTTGAATTGGAATAGAAGGTTTAGGGGGTTGGATATGCTTGTATGATTAAACTTTTAACACAATTTGCAGTTTTGTATCAAAATCTTAGATAATAAGGAACATGTTCATAGATTTAGTCGAAGTTAGGTAAAGGGTTAGCATTCTACTTCAACTTAACAATGGTGGAATATGACGTTATATCCATTTCTCAGCTAAATTCATTTAAAACACTGATCACAATTTCTGTGCTAGGCGGGTTTGACTCGCTCGGTCTTGATTGGAAGGGACAAGCAGACGTTAAAAGGACGGACACGATTCTGGACCTGAAACCATAACAAAGCTGCCCAATCTTAAACGTGGTGTGGACTCGAAAAGCGAAAAAACCAGTGTTTGTATTAAGGTTAACTGTTGTTCAGTGGGGGCTGTAAAGCCCACTCTCTATCATCGTTCTTGCTTTATGTAAAAACTTTTAATTATATATCCAACTTAAGTTCTCTTGATCATGATTCTTTCTCCAGCAAAGCGATGAAATGGATGGACAATTTCAGTTAAGTAATCATTTCACTGTGGTTTTAATTCAAAGAATGTTCTCTAGAAGGCTTGAAAAATTTGAAGGATCTAGCCTAGAACCATCTCTTTGTTTTCTATATTCCGGTGAACGGAAGTCAGCTAATACATTATCATAAAGAGTCAGCCAATCAGGAAAAGGACAAAGGACAACGACGTTTACCTAGACTCGGAAGTTACGGTTCCTGTCAACCACGCACATGTTTAAAGAGGTTTTAGTGTTGCCTAATTAGGTTGGAAATAATGAACAAACAAGAAATTACGAAAGGATTTTTGTATTTTATCACCCCTCAAATTCAAGATATATAGGAGTGAAGACGATAACTTGAGTTTGAAAAAAAGATTTTGAAAATATAAAGGTAGATGTGATTTGGTAAGAAGATCAACAATTTATGATTGAGATGAGATTGAGACAAGTTGTACAGTGCCTTGAAGCACATGATAATGCACAAGATGACAATCGATCTCGATTTGTTTAGGCCGCTCTTGAAAGACATCATTATCTATATGACACTATGATTATCACAAAAGAGAGGAACTCTTGAATAAAAAGAGATACCTATATTTTAAAGTAACCACAAAAGTTCAGAGGTAGTATCAACTAAGGCTCAGTATTATGCTTCAGTGCTTAAATGAGAGAAAATCGTTATCTTCTTGCTGCACCAAAAAATAAGAGACGTGTTAAGAAAGAAATAGTAGCCAATAGTAGATATTTGATAAGTTGGATCTTTAGCCCAATCGACATAAGAGTATGCACGTAAGTCTAATAAAGATGAATTAATGAATTGAAACCCATGAAACAAGATGTCTCGAATGTACTGAAGTGTACAAAAATAGCATAAAAGTGAGTAGAACAAGGTGCAGACATGAATTGATTGATATGTGAACAATATGAGCAACATATGGATGAGTAATAGTAAGATATGTAAGCCTACCAACTAGATATCGTTAAAATCTACCATCACCCAGAGAAGTTCTATAAGTGGTAGACACGTGATCAATAAAATGAAGTGGAGTGTTAGCAATCTTAGTGTCAGTAAGGTCAGCACGAGTGATAAGATCAGTAACATACTTGGCTTAAGATAAGTAGTAACCTGAATCATCAGAAGATCCTTTAAGACCTAAAAAATAGCTTAAGGGACATAAGTCTTTCATTTCAAATTGTTAATGAAGACAATATTTGAAAGTACTGATCCCTTCAGTGCCATCTCTTGTTATTATCATGTAATTGACATATAGTAGGAGAAGAGTGCACCATTGATTTGTTTTTTGGATAAACAAAGCATGACTATAAGAGCTGGACATAAAGGTAAGACAGTTTATGGTGGAGTTGAATTTGGCAAGCCATGCTCGAGGAGTTTGCTTAAGACCATACAGGGCTTTGCAAAGATGAAACTTTATTAGGTTGATGAGCATACCCAGGTGGAGGTTGCATGTATACTTCTTCATAAAAATCACCATTAAGAAAGATAGTCTTGACATTCATTTGGAACAATTTCCAATGCCTACTGGATACTATTACAATAAGACTGTAGACTGAAGTTAGGCGAGTGACTGTAACAAACAGCTCATCATGGTTAATTTCATATTCTTTAGTAAATCCCTTTACAACCAACCATGCTTTGTATCTTTCAACTGATCCATCAACTCAAGTTTTAATCTTGTAGACCTATTTACAGCCAATAACAGACTTATCTACAGGTAGGTCAACTAAGTTGTAATTCTTCCACCATTACTTGCTATTGTAAAGTTTTAGAAATGCCTTGCGATAAGTGTGAGGTTCAAATAAAGAGAAAATGGTGGAATAAATATAGAAGTCTTTAAGACAAATAGATGATTGACTTACTCAAGAGGATCGATGAAGGGGTTGTTGAGACTTGGTAGATTCTAGTGAATGAATAGAAAAGGAAGAGTCATTTGGTGAAAGTGGAGGATCTGCAACCAGAGATGATACAATAGAATCAAATGTCGATTGTGATAAATTCTTAGAGCAGTAAGACGAATCTACATAAGAAATATCAGGAAACAAAGATATAGTAGGATTAGAAAAAAATTTATGCGATGGTTTGCTGACTCAAAATTTTGATATTGTGGAAAACATTTTATATTCCCAAAAATTGACATGTCGAGAGATTTGAAGTCTTTGAGATAGTGGATCCCAACAACTATATCCTTTGTGCTCTATGCCATGCCCTAAAAAACAATATAAACTCGCTCTTAGTTCTAGTTTGGTGTGCTCGTGAGGTTGTAATAGAATAAAGCATGCACATAAAGAAACTTTAAGAGACTGATAGGCACGATAACAATTGAATAAGCACTCATAGAGAGAGATATTACCAATGATAGGAGAAGGAATACAATTGACAGTATAAACAGTAGTAAAGGCTGCTTCTCCCTAAAGGGTTTCAGGACAAGAAAATGATATAAGAAAGACTCGAACATTGTCAAGAATATGTCTATGTTTGCGTTCAGTCTAACCATTTTGTTAAGATTAAGGAAGTTAATGAATTTTGTATCTTTATATTCTATAACATTATCATTTTGAAATAATTTAATCTTATAAGAGAATTAAGTTTGAATCATATTAGTAAAATGAGAGTAAATGGAGAATAGTTAAGATCTATGTCGTATTAGATAAATCCATATATAACAAGAAACATGATCAAAAAAGGTCACAAAATATCTCATGCCATCCATAGTTTCATAAAGTGCAAGATCACAAATATCATAATGAATTATATCAAAAGGTGCTAAAGCGATAGGATCGTTAAAAGAAAAAGGTAAAGTATGACTTTCGATAGCTGATAACGAACACAATCAAAATGTTTAGTCTTAGTATTGCTAGAGATTAAATATCTTAATATATAGGTAGAAAGATGAGCCAAGCAAGAGCGCTATGTATGAGAAGTGACAACAATAATAACAAGCTTCGAAGGAAGATTTAGAAAAGCAAACTCAAAACAGTCATCCAACCTTACGACCTCTCTTAAAGATCTCGCTTGTCTGTAGATCCTGCATAATGCAATCACGACTCGAAAAGGATAAGTTAATACTAAATTCACATAATTGTCCAAGATAAATAAGATTTAATGAGAGTTTGGAAACAAGAAAGATTTAAGGTAAATGTAATTTGGATGTATGAACAGTATCTATATGTTATAAATCTATGGTAAAATTATAGGCAATATGAATAATGGGTGGAATAGATGGTATTGTTAAAGATTCAAAAATGGAAGAGTTAGAGGTTATATGATTGCAACGAGCAGAATTGAGATACCTAGAACTTGAGGTACTTGAAGTGACATATAGGGCAATTGAGGAGACTGTACTATAATCTGGTTGAAGTAGTTAGGGATGGCATTGGGCTAGGCCCGATCCGACCCATAAGATGTCAAGCTCGGAATTAAAAAAATGATATAGTTTTGTTGCTTTAGGTATGGCCACAGGTCAGGTTAGGCCTCGACAGCCCTGGCCCTCGATTGACCTGTGGCCTGCTCTAGCCAAGAAATCCCGACCCGTGGCCTGGTCAACCTCAGACTGGCTTGTTGACTTGGACCGAATCAGGCTGGATTGTCATGGTTAAAAGTAGTTGAAGAAGGGCGTGAAGTTTCTTTAAAGAGAAATTGGGAGAGATGCTTTTTGATGGCCCCTTAGTAGCAACAGCAGCAATAGTAAAAGCAGGCTAAAGAGACTTGGAAGAACTACCTTGTCCAAAGTTTTGTTTTAGTCTTTTTCTATATTCAAATATATGATGTCCAAGTTTTTTACGGTAGCTACAAGATCCTTTATACAACTTCTTACTTAAGTTATGAGAAGTTTGAGAAGAGGTATGTGTTGCAAGAATACCATCATATGGATTTTTTCATGTGGATCATATTAAGGCCACTTTTCTCTAAGATGAACTCCTTAATCATAATGTTCAAATTGAGTTGAGTTCTTTTACGAAGAAGAGAGCTGCAAAGGAGAACAAATTCATCATTGAGAGTCATAAGCAAATGCCATATATGTTAACGATCGCACAGATTTATGTAGATTGCAGCAACATCAGTACTAGGCCAAGTAGGATTGCCAAATGCCAGTTGATCCTAAAGTTCTTGTAATTCAGACATATAACTATCTGTTGTTTGTCTATGTTGTTGTTCCATGCGATGAAATCTCTTATATAACTGAAATCGGTGGACATTATCAAATACAGAATAACAATTTTTCAGAAAATTTCATTATCTCTTGGGTTGTGTCAAAATGTCAAAAGTCAAGTTTGATAGCTTTGACACATATATTTCAAAACTATGTTAAGATTTGATAGTTCATTCCATCCTATGCCACCAATCGTTCGATGAATACATAAATGCCTTCATCTTTTTAAATGAGTGTAGGTATTTCTTCAGTAACAATACAACAAATAAGTCTTCCCTTAAAAAAAGCTAGACATTTCCTCAGCCCAAAAATCATAGTTGGAATCATCAAAGATGATATGAATAGAAATGAGAACATATTAGGAAAGTTTAGAGGCATCCATAGTGAATGAAGACACTAAAATAAGAGAAAACTTGATTATAGAGATAGGATTTAATTATTTTGACCTTAGAATTGTATTCATAACGTTAAAAAACTTTAAGAATTGGTCTAATTTGTAAAGAAATCGAATAAAAATATGTTAAATCGGGCAGTCAAAATATCGGTTAACTCTTTTTAAACCAAATCAAACCAAACCGATTGGTTTGAACCAAACTAAAGAAAAAGAGACACGTGGACAAATCAAGTAGCGACATGTAAAAAACTGACAAGTTAAATATTTGCTAAGATGACAATGAGTTGGTCAATGATGTGGCAACTAATATGCATGCTGATGTTGCACAATATGATGTGAGATTGTCTAAGATGTTAGATGATGTGGCAGGTGCTTACGATGATATGGTAGAAGACATACTCTCATAAAATTTATAACCTTTTGTGACTAAACAACGTCATTTTGATCTTCTTCTTCCTCCAAACACCTTGAACTAGGGTTTCAAAGTCTAATAACTTTTCTTGGCGTGTGATAATGCGTGGGCATAATTACGAAGATGAATTTTGAACTGCTGTAATCTACTCAAGGTGTATATAAAAAATTATTTTTAGAGCAGATTTAAAAACTCAAAATTTAAAGTAGAATGATATGAAAACAAATAAAAAAACTACAAAATTTTGGCCCCTTTTATTACAAAGGGGGTTTGATATCATGTGAAAATAAATAACAAAAAGGAAATGACTAAAATCTTTGCGTATTTTTGTATATGTTTAATGTTATGCATATCTATTTATTTATATATGTTAGATGACTCTAATTAAAGAAACAAAATCAACAAAGTAATTACATAATATTAATGTACATGATTCTAGGAAAAAAAATATGTTAATGTTTGACTTTTGAAGATTATGTTGATAATTAATAACAAAAATATTTAAGTTGAGTGGAAGAGACTCATCCATCCTCAATTAAAGGTCAAAAATTTGATCCTTAATTTTGAGTATAGAGCAGCCTTAAATTTTTTGAGTTAGCTATTCTACCCTATAAAGTATCTACAAATCAGCGAAAAAATTAATCACTTGATTCACCAAAAAATACCCTATTCTAAAAAAAAAAAAAGAAAAACATATAGGCCGCTAAGCCCGTCCGCGGAAAAGAAGTCAAAGAATTACACATCAGCATTTGGCGGCTACCCCAAGTCGGTTTTCGTCACAATTAACCTATCCAACGATCAGGATCTCACGGAGACCCAGTCAACAAAATAACACAACCTCTGAGGAGAACTTCGAAATGACGAAGCTGACGTGAGTTAAACATATTTGAAAAGTAAAACTGTTCTAGAATCCCCATAGACCGCCATCTCACCAACTCTTTGCTTAACTTTCTGAATTCCATTTTTCTCCCTTCTATACTTCGTAAGCACGATGGGTGGGTCGTAAATAAGGTGAAACAAAGGTCTTATTTCTGGAAAATGTCCTTCTCTTCTCTGACTCCCAGTCCTCGTACATATACAATTATGTACATGCCAGGCAGCTTCACGGGAGGTCGAGCTGGGACCCATAAGTATGTAAGCTGCTTGTTCATTTCTTAATGAACCAACGTTCCATTGACTCAACAATTTCCATAGTTGCTCCGATCAGCCTTAGTTAGTTGGTTCCGATATGAACTCTGCTGTTGTCGGAGACGGTGCTAGGAAGTTACACGAAACGCCGATGAGAGACTCTAATGGGGTCAATGACATAGCAGCGAAGAGTAGCGGTGGTGATGGTAGGCATAACAAGAAGAGTAGGAACAATAATTTTATGCCAAAATTTGGTTGCTTTAGAGTGGAAAATGCAAAAGAAGGGAGTTTTGACATAAGGGTCGATAGGATCGGAGAGCCCTCGAATCCTAATCACCTGGTTGTTATGGTTAACGGTATTATTGGCAGGTGGGACTGAGCCTCATTGGGTCTTAATTTTGTTTGTTTATAAGCATCTCTTTTCCATGCTTTATTGTAAAGTTTTAATCTTTACTTTTACGATCTCTCGCAGTGCGACGGATTGGAAATATGGCGCAAAACAGCTTTTGAGAAAGTACCCCAGAGACATTGTTGTTCACTGTGAGTCCTTTCAATTTACAGCTTTCTGGGAATAGAAACGTGGAAACTGTTTCAGTTACCCTGTTTCAATCACAGTGACACTGATCAAATGGTTAATGCAGGTAGCAAAGTTAATACTCGGATGTTGACATTACATGGGGTTGATGTGATGGGATGTAGATTAGCTGAAGAGGTGGGTTATGAACTGATTTTTGGTTGGCACTTGAGCACTAAGTTATTTCCATCGTCAGGAGGACTCGGAGGGTGTTAACGAGTTTCTTTCAGGTCATATCAGTTCGTCAAAGCCACCCATCTGTCCAGAAGATCTCATTCGTGGGACATTCATTAGGTGGAGTGATTGCAAGATATGCGATCGCTAAGCTCTATGGGAGGGGCACTAGAAAGGAAATTTCTCAAGGAAATGGAGAGCGTAAAGATGATGAATTTGAAGAAACATCCCCAGGGAAGATTGCTGAGCTGGAACCTATGAATTTCATAACTTTTGCTACTCCACACCTTGGTTCAAGGTGGCATAAACAGGTCCTCTGTTCTACCCCTCTTAAAATCCCTGCATTTCGCATTTTCTTTCACATGATAGAAACTTAGAAGCCAGACTATTCGAAACCTGTGTTTTCATTTTTGAAGAAGCTTGAAATCCTCGTGTTGGTACAGGTACCAGTATTTTGCGGTTTCTGGTCTCTGGAAAGTCTAGTTGCTCGTATTTCAGGGTTTCTTGGCAGAACTGGAAAACATCTGTTCTTAGCAGATGGTCGTAATGGAAGACCTCCTCTACTTCTTCAGATGGTTGCGGATTCTGAAGATCTCAAATTTATGTTAGTTTGGCCAAACTTTTATTATCCTCACAACCAAACCTACTTTCTTCAGATGAGAACAAGAGAAAATTCGTCCCTTTTCCTTTCTTTCTTTTTTAATCTGTTTCTGTTTTGTCACTGTAGATCTGCTTTGGAATCCTTCAAGCGCCGTGTTGCATATGCAAATGTACGTTTTGACTGTATCCTCATTCTTCTTATGTAATTATGGATAATTATTAGTTAGACATTCCTTAGACACTTCATGAAGAAATGTCTTGAAGAATTAATGGTGATGATGCTGTTAATGAATCAGAAAATTTCCTTATTTACGTGATGAACTTAACTCTCATAAAGATCTTGTTGGTTGGAGCACATCATCACTGCGCCGTCGTACTGAGCTTCCAAAGGTAATTGTTTAACTTGAGGATTGCTTTACTCCCTTTTCTGGAGAATAATAGCATCTTCTAATGCCCCTCTCCATTTACCAGAGACGTCATCTTTCAAAAGATAGCAAGTACCCTCATATTGTTTACTTCGATTCATCAAAAGTTGCAAGAACTCGTAATGCTAGAGTTGATGGATGCAAAACTACTGACATGGAAGGTTTGGTTTTTAGTTGTTTCTCCTAATGACTAATAATGACTTCTTAATATTAAACTAGCGATTTTGAAGCCAATCTTGTGTTAATTACTAGCAGAGGAAATGCTAAGAGGTTTGACAAAAGTGAGTTGGGAAAGGGTTGATGTTTACTTCAAAGAAGGTGCACAACGGTTTGGATCACACAATACCATTCAGGTAAAGTACTTCTTGGACTCTGGGCTTTCTCTCTAAACGGGAATTAAAAGATATAACACAGTTCTCTGCTCGTACTCTGTTATCTGGGTTACAGAGTACAGACATGACAGTCTCTAATTTTACCCTCCTATATGTTCAGGTAAATGGTACATGTATGAATTCCCATGGGGCTGACGTTATCCAGCACATGGTCGACAATTTTCTTCTATAGAAGCTCAATTGCTTGTAAAGGTCAATGTATGTTTCAAATGTAGATTGTATAGATGAAAAAGAAAACAGAGAAACAAAGAATTGTTGACAAGTTTTCTTCTGGTTTTTCCTTGTTAAACTGTTCTAGAAACACTCTAAAATTGCATTTCGTATGTGAATATACGTAACATATTACCGATTCAACTTATTGCCACGATGGTCCCAATCTGGCATTCAGAAACCATACCATCGAAGAACTTACTTTATATACCGTTGCGATATGGTAAACGCATACGTGAACGCATATATCACCGACACCCACATTAAAAATGGTTCTGTGTAAGTTGGACATACTGCAAATTACAGAGCACGAGTCAAAACGGTTTTGCAGCTTTTCCCCAAGAAACTGCGTGACTTGTAGATAAAAACCACACTGATCAGAAGATACAGAACTTTCCTCTTATGGCTTCTCAAGCAAAATATGTAGTCCAAGTCTACATTCTAGATGCCTGTCCGCAAATAGTATCCTCCTTGGGAGCAATAGATTCATGCTCTTCTCAATAGACAAAAAAGGAAAGCGACTTGGCGTGTCAAATTAAAAATTGCTTACTGTTCAAATCCCAAGTACACACTCTCTCAAATCTGAGCCAACACAAGCTTGAGGAAGACCAAACGAGTAACTATAAATCTTTGTCGCAGTGTTTGTATTGTTTCGCAGTTCAAATTCACTTTCTTTTCCTCTCCTCTTTTCCTTCTCTGCTCTGCCACTGCTGCTGTTTTATAGTACTAGCACAGGCTTTCCTTTTGCAGAGACGAGTGAATTGGTTTTGCGTTGGCTCATGTTACGAGGTCGAGGTCCTTCCCTTTTGTCCTTTAGGTTGGCTACATCTCTTCTTTGCCACACACACAGAGGTTCATGTGATCAGAGTTGAAGAGTGAAAAAAAGCTTCCTCTTTTAGCATTTCAGGAGGTGGAATTCAGAGTTTTCAGGATTGTGATTCTACTTCCTTTCTGAGACTTCCTGTAAATTCCAGGTCTTCTTTCTGCTGATTCACTCTGCTTTAATGGACAGTGCTGGAATTTGTATCTATTGCAAGAGAAATAGACATGTTATGATTTCCTTCCTGTTTTTCTTGACATTTGTGAGCCCTATGGCTGCAGGTAAGTACATCCCAATGTATAAATTCCAAAGGAGTCTTAGAAGAGCAAAGTTAACAATATTTCAGAACTGAACTTTTGGAATTCCCATTTTTGCAGGAAGATCGCTGGCCAAGCTAATAGACAGTTCCCAGGTAGGTAACCGCTGTCCCTGAAAGACTATTACTTATTCTATGATAACCGTTTTGATTCCACTTCTAAACCAGTTTGTGGAAGTTCTTCGTCAAACAATTTACTCTTACAGGTAGGAATTAAAGAGGAGAAGTTGGTGTCAGTTAGAGCTCATACAATAGGGTCAGCACCACCGAAGTGTGAGAGAAGGTGTGGCTCTTGTGGACACTGTGAGGCAGTTCAAGTTCCTGCAACAACAGAAGCCCCAGGACAAAGAACTCATTTCTCTGAAGCAATTGCCTCCGTTGCATACTCCAGAGGGGATGCTATCTCCAATTATAAGCCCATGTGTTGGAAGTGCAAGTGTGGCAACTTGTTATTCAGTCCTTGACTGCTACTGTGGATATGTAGAAAGTTAACCGTATCACTTGCTTCTGTCTTTATTCTGTACTAATCAAATTCTACATTTTCCTTATACCTGTGCTTGTAAGAAGTCTATTTCCTATATATTGTTAAGGGTAAGCATGAAAAAGTTCAGGGACTTGTTCTCAGGCTTGAGGTCTGGCTTATCAGACCTGGAAATATCCTGGAGGCGGTCAAGAATTTTCTTCCAGTAAAACACAAATCCTTCTCTACGCTTGTCTTATGTAATGACTTGAGCAAAACGGAGGTAAAATAGTACGAACACCTGAAACTTGGTGCTTTTCTTTTACTTCATTTTCCATCTCGGGGAAGGTTAGGACACAGGAGGAAGAAGATTAAAGACTGATGATGAGTGACGACATGAATCGTGATTTTAAGAGAAGATAAAGTATGTCAGACAGTTCTGTTTTCGTATCTTACAAGATTTATACATCAGAAGCAAAGCTTTCCGCTCACCTCGAACCCATAAATAATATTAATACAGTTTGACATATTTTATCATTTTCTATAAACCCATGTCACGTAAATTGCAAAAAGAAGTCATCAAGACGTCAACGTAAGGGAAAAGCTAAACGTTGTCGTATGGATTAGACTTTAAACTAGCGAAGATGACAACATTTTTGAGTCCTTGGTGCTTTTTTTTTTTGAAAGCAAACACCTCCATCGTTTTCTCTCATTTTGCAGTGGATTCTTCTCTATTTCTGATTGAAATCCCTAATCTGTAATTTCTAACTACCAGCATTTGTAGTGTTGGCACTTCTTTTGGGTTTGTTTTACCTTTTCTGTTTCACTATTACCTCTTATCTAACGCAGGTATCATCTTTTCTATATTTCACCATTGGAGCTGTATAATTTGCCTTTGTTTATATGTTTCCTTCTTTTAGGTTCAAGAGAGTGATTTATGAATGATTATGCTTGCTAGTTTTGTGTGTGGGGATGACTATGATTTGGGATTCTCATCTAAATGTTAGATATTTGATAAACGTGGTTACTTATAGCTTAACTGAATTAACAAGAAGCAAGGCAGCCTGTTGTTGACTGACGTTGTGTATGAAATTATTGACACAGAGGCCAGTGATCTAAACAGTGAGACATAAATATCCTATTCGTATTGGATATTGCTAATTCCTGTCATAACACATCATCTGAGTTTTCTTTGCCTTTGAAAAGAAAGTGAAATTAGTTTGCATGCTTTTCATTTTGGCAACATCTTGCAATTTTTTATTTGTCACTCGATTATTCAATGGACAATTCTTATTAAGCTGATATTGGATTTTAGAATGTTATTTCAACGAGGATATACACCTAATGCCTTTAGAAATGGAACTTTACTATTTATAGGCTATTGTAAAGGAATTGTGTTGGTTTTTGATTGACAGAGGATTAACATCGAAAATGAAGAAACTAAAAAGAACACGGACTTTTATGTTTTTTGGAAAAACCTCACATTTATTCAATGCATTGCATAGTTTATATAGAGGTGAAAACATAAGAATCAAATAAAATTTACTCATATCTAGCTATATCTCAACTAACTATTTTAAACAAGGAATAAAATACAAAAGATTTGGTCCATTGACCAATTATTTTGCAGCATTTATAAGACACATTTTTAACACTCCTTCTTGCCTTAATAATTGCAATGCTTTAATGTCAAAATATTTCATCCTCTTGATGTTGCTCAGTTGTTACTTTTGCCTCTTCATTTCGTGATTTGCAAATCTTTTTCATATGCCTAATTTGTCCATATTTTCTGCATTTAATATCAAGCCTCCACTAACATTTTCTTTGTGGGTGATTTGTTTTTTTTGCAATGTGGGTATGGTGGATATGAATCATCATTGTTTCTGTTGTTGTTGTTGTTGATCTTGTTGAAACTCTTGTTTTTGCCTCCTCCTGAATTTTTTTCTTTTGCTAGCAGAGCACCTTCATTGGTTCCTTCTTCTCTCATCCTCTTCCTTTGTTCTTGTGCTTGCAGTACATTTACTAATTCTGCTAAAGATATGCTTGATAGATCCTTAGCTTCTTTCAATGTAGAAATTTTAAATTCATATTTTTCAAGTAAGGTTACAAGAACTTTTTGCACTATTCGTTCCTCAGAAAAATCCTTACCTAATAACCTCACTTTGTTTACTATGTCGAGCAACTTATCGGAGTATTCTTTAATGGTTTCTGACTAATTCATGGTCAGCATTTTAAATTCTCTGATCAAGTTAAGCACTTGCATGCTTTTTATTCTTTCATTGCCTTAGTATTCCTTTTTGAGATAATCCCAGATATCCTTTGCCGACTCTAGATTCATAATTCTTGTGAATACGATGTTTGAAACAACAGAAAACAAACAGGCTTTGGCTTTAGACTTCCTATTTTTTCTTTCTTTGTGCATCTTGATTTGAGTCATTGTAGAATTTGTTGGCAATGGAGGCATTTCATAGTCTTCCTCCACTGCTTCCCAAACATCCATAGCACCAAGATGAGATTTCATTTGAACAACCCAAACTTGATAGTTTTCACCGTAAAAACTTGGTGGTGCACCTTGAGACAGTTGTGTTTCAGTCTCCATTGTTTGAAGATGATTGTAATTCTTGTTGTAATTCTGGGTTGTAAATTAGGTTTGTGTTTTGGTTTCACTCATCTCCTAGGTCCCTCAAGACAAATACTCTGATATTATTTTATTAGTTTTTGATTGATTGAGAAAATGAAGAAACTAAAAAAAAACATAAGCTTTTATGTTTTTTGAAAAAACCTCACATTTATTCAATGTAGTGCATAGTTTATATAGAGCTGAAAAGATAAGAATCAAATAAAATTTGCTAATATCCAGCTACATCTCAACTAACTATTTTAAACAAGGAATAACATACTAAATTTTTGGTCTATTGACTAATTATTCTACAACAATTATAAGGCACGTTAACAAATTGTTTGTGGTTAAGGCTATTTATTTGCCATGATAAATGGTTATAATGTCAACCTCATTTGTAACATTGTCATTAGAGGTTTATTGCTTTTATGGGCTTGACACATATAGGAGTAGATTTTTTATAATTCCAATATGTATATGCTAATACTCGTATTAAGAATTTGCAAAAAAGAAAAAGAGTATGTTATTGATTAATGGCTATCAAAACTCTTGCTATAAATTTACATATGGAATTCTTGGCATCTAGCATCTCTAATTATAATAATATTTTCAAAGTGGTTTACTATTGTAGACTTGATGCTTGTTTGAGGACATCATCAAAGTAATCCAAATAGAAGATTTTTGGGATATCCTAATTAGCCCTTTAGTAATTGTGAATTTTTTTAGTGATACGATTGACAATTTTTAGAGAGAGCTACCCATGTGATTAAAAAATTTAAAGAATGAAATATCTGTACTAAATAAGGATACCGAAAAAAGGAGAAGTATATATAGACCAAAAGAAGATGATGTGCAATTGAAAATTATGAAGCGAGACATTGAGATGTTGACTAAAAAGAAAAAAAAGAAGTTAAAGTTAATGTTATTTAATATAATTGTACGGTTTATTTCAATTTTTGTTTCATTATTCATCTTCTATATGGTTGTAAAATTAAAATTTTAGTATAACTAGTATGAATGTACTTATGCTTTTTATTATTGAATGGAGATAATACTTTATAAGGCATTAAGTACACCAACTTCTGTTACTAGCTTACTATCTACTTCTAATCCATAACAAAACTTCAATTACTAGATTACTAGATGAACTTGTGGAAAATAGAGCAGAAGACATATTTACAACCTAGTGGAAACATATATAACACTAAAACTATATAATGCAACCCACTTGTCATTCAAATAAAATCAAATCTCACTTCTTGTAAGATATGTCATATATAAATGTGTATCATGTATTTATCATAAATACAACAATCCTCTAAGCAAAATAACAATTTAGTTACAAAATACATCAAATCAATTGTTATTGATTGAAATATATCAATACACCAAATCAAGTGTCTAGTTCGTCAACTTGTTGGCTGCTAATCCTAATTGTCGCTCTACTCCTACTTATAGTAGCTTGTAATTGTCTGAAGATTATGCTAGACTTACCCTTAAATTTAAGATCCCTTGGTTTAAATGACAATTTAAAAGATCTTGGATCAGATTGTAAATACTTCCTTTTAGTAGTGCTTATGGAACTAGCAACTTGTGAACCAACTTGTTAATGAACATTTATATAAGTTTAAAATTGATCAACATACTAATGAATGCATAAGTGTTTAAAATTAGTACAACTCGTAATGATGCTTTATTAACTAGGAAGACATTCATTAGTAGCTAACATGAAACATCGAGTTTAGTTTTGTTGAACATAAATTAGATGAAATGAGTAGCATTGTAATATGTAAGATATAAGAATCATTAGGTTAGCATTATACAGTTACCTGTTACAATTCTTTGACACAAGACCCTTTAGTTGAACCTCTTTCAACCTGCAAAATAACATGCATAATGCCAACATTGTTAATTAAATTAAAATTTCAAAAGATAAAAAAATATTAATCAATTTTATTAGCATGTTGTTCATTAGGTCTTAATACATAACACGTTCTATCGTTGTGTCCAACTGAACTATATTTCTTACATTGCAGTTGTTCCTTTTATGACACCTTACTTGTATTTGTGACTTTCTTTGGTTCATTTTTATCTCTCTTCCTTACCTTTTTTGGCCTTCCTTGCATCACCGTCTTAGTTGGTAGATGTATTTTCTCCAAATCATTTAATGGTCAAAAGACCACTCCTTTAATAGGGTACAACACTTGATCATGCACTTTTGAAAAAGGTACTCTTTTGTAGCAATTAGCCAAAAATGCCTCCAATTTTTGTTTAGAGGGATTAATAGCACTTATGGCATATTTGAATGGGTAACCATATACGTCCCACACTTTGCAGCTACAATGATTGTCCCTTTATAGTCATATAATATGTTTTTTATCCCCTTTACTTACTTCATATGCTCCATCATTATTCCACATAACTCGTCATTGCATTGCCTCCTTTTTAATATTTCTAGCTTCTGATTTTCATTGCAAGTGGAATATTTGATTTTCATACATATGCATATAGCCTCCTTTTAGTATGTCTCCTCTTCACTATTTTCCTTACAGTTTTTAACACACTGATCACTGGTTTGTCTTTTGTTAGGAAGATCCACCTGTTGAAAATCTTTCTCGTGTTATTGTCAATGATTGGATACTTTGACTCAAATGATTGGTATAACCTAGCCAAACTCTCTTGTGGATACTCAAGAAAGCATAAACACGCCTAGGTTTAATTGTGTCCAATTTCTTCAATTGCCCATTAAAGTCTTTGACCTATGTTGAACATGCACATATCCAAAATTACCTCCTCAAGTCTTTATCATTCCATTTTCTATGATAATTATGGTAAATGTTTTTGACACACATTCTATGACATGCATTTAGAAGCATCTCCTCAACAACTCTTATTAATCCTTGGATTACATAAGTCATAAAATAAATGTCAAATAATGAATTATAATAATATATCATACAAATAACGCATGTAAAAAAATAATTACCTTTTGCTTATCAGAAATTATTATGACTTTATCTCTAGCTTCCAACCCTAAATTAGAAAATAGGACCAACAAAAACCAACTCTATGAATTAATATTTTCAACTTCATCAATTTCCCATGCTACAGGGTATATACACCCATTTCCATCCCTTCGAATAGCATTGGTTAGTTGCCTTTGAAATTAAGTCCTCAAAAAACAATCATCATTCCCAAGTATGGGCCTCAGATGCCTCAATCCTTCCACTACAATAAAAACGATATACTGTAACGGGTGATAAGTGCTATTAAATATGAATGATAACACTAATGGGTATGCTATGACAGCCCTCGTTACTAAAGATATGATGCTTTAGTAACAATTTTGACATGTTATTGTTGAGTTTAATATGACATTTATTGATAGCTATAAATGCGTTTATATTACATTTTATAAATGCTATAAATTAGTTATTTG
>JAOTAX010000002.1:4131784-4192603 GCA_025629825.1 Erythroxylum guanchezii
GGTTTTGAGGTTGTGGTTGATCATTCGGGTGCGAAGATTGTGTGTGGGAATCTTGATGTGTTTGCGGGAGAGTGACAGGTAACTACAAACCCATCCGTTGTAGCGCAAGTGCCACGACGGCGGCTATATCAGGATTGGCTGCTGCCGCCTGACTAATCTGAGTGTTTCTGGACGTGGTGTCCTGACGCCGGGCCCCAACTGGTTCTGTCTGAATCTGCTAGGGCTGGACGCCGTTACTTGGATCTATGAGATTGGTTGACTTTAGCTGGAGAATTCTTGCAAAACAATAAGGCACACCGAGGGTTGACTGCCGGTAGGCCCCTCCGATGCTCAAGTTAGTCTTTTGTGAGAGTTTTGGCGGCTAGTGAATAAAGAATATTAGGGTTTTTGAAACTCGTACCTGTCTCATTGTGAGGTAGCACCTTATATATGAAGAGATACCTGCTAGGTTTAGGTCTTCACTTAAACATGGGAGGTCACCATCTATGGATGGGCCGTCTGCGCCTAGGCCTGAGTCTGGGCCTAGCACGACCGTCCCAACCACTAACAATAATCACGAAAGATTTTGGATTCTTATAATGTACATCTAATAACAATCAAAAGAAATTAAAAAGGGTATCTGGAGATTCCTAGGCATCCTTATTGGAGCTTCTGAACTCAATAAGGCCCATTCAATATTTTGGAAACTTAAGTTCATATTGTTGAAGACAACTAGGATTAGATGTATACAAAGATAGTAGAACCATGCCAATCTCCAACTTACTAATGGGTTTTGTATCCCTCATTATAAAAAATTAGATTTAGCATAACCTCTTCCTCCCTAGTAGTTGCATATAATTTACTAGCTTCACCCTCATCCAATCCTAGAATAAGAATCACTACCACCATTGTGTGTGGATTAACGGTTCCCTATCCTTAATATGATTAATGGACATGAAAATAATCGACAATAGTAATTTTGGCTCTCATAAATTTCATTCTTCTACTTTGTAATAACTTTCAGTGGCTACCGCCATTTGATTGGCTGACAATGGATGCAAGAATTGACAGTGCTAGACAATATGGAACTGAAACTTGGAAGAGAGGAGAATAAGTTAATGGTTATGAAGTTCTTTATATTTTCAATGCAAGTATCTGCTTTAAGTTTTATCAGCATTTGATGCTTTATTATGACCAAATGGACAGTTGAGTAAGGAATATTGGATTTTCTGCTCTATTATCTATTAGTTCTCTCATTCTCCAAGAAACCATCACATCCTGATGCATATAAAATCTGATCTTTGACCTTACTCGATTAGAGCAATGATGAAAGTTCTACTATAAATTTATCAGTATACAACAACTTGCATTCTTGGCGGACCATCTTCAACAATATGCAAGGCATACAAGGAATAAACATACCAATAATAAGTTATCGAGGGGCCACATGTTACCTCAACTCTACCACAATAGACAAATGAATCCACCTCTACTGCATTTATCTCTTACCTATATAAACAGATTTCTCAACTAAATTCTTTAACATTGTTAAACCAACCGCAGAAAATGTGTTTAAATCACTAAGAAAAGCGAGAAGACGCACCGCACTCCATACTATAAATAGTAGAGAAGCCCACCATGCCAGTCACACAATCACAAGCAGAGAAACACGAATTTAGGGATTGAAGCACCCACAAGCAAAGAAAAAGGAGCAATTAGGAATGTTCTCTGAACCCCACGCCCAATTTTTGGGTTTATAGCAAATGTTGTTGTTAATACTTTATAGTCCTACTCCTACCGAACGCTGTCACCTGGCGTAGTTTCTCTTCTGCACGAGCGATGTGCGTTTTCCATTAATTGCAAAAGGAAAACTGAACAACAGACACAGAGCAAGTCAAGTGAATTTGGAAGAACATAACTATTCCAGCTCAGGTTAGGTTGGGCTATAGGTCTCTTGTCAAGAAGCAGAAGGACTAGCGTGACAAGTTGAGGTTCTCATTTATAGTGGTTCTGAGCACTTGAGGGGTCGCAATTAATGAGGTTGTTGTGGCTTCTTACAGGGTTTTGCGTTCAGAAATTCTGCTCTCCTTGCTACTTCTTCCGACTCAGGAGGGACACCATAAACGACTAACAAGTAAAAAGTCGACGAGGGGCGCATAACATGGCAAACTCTTACGATTTATGCATCATGATCATGCATCTTTTTTTTTTTTTTTTGTCTCCTAGGAGGTGTCAACTAGGCCAAAGCCGGTAACTAATCCCCCTTTGCTGTACTGATACATCCCTTACGAGGGCTGTAGCTGACCTAAGAGTTTGCTACATTCTCAAAAGCAGAGATCAAACCCGAAACCACTTGATTAACCAACGAAGGTATGCGCCACCCACACCAACCCACTGGGTTATCATGCATGTAAGATGTGGTAACATTTCCCTTCAAGTTAATTGATTACGTCTCTCACATATGCCTATCGATTAGGGTTGGCCAAATCTATCCGAATAGTCTTGGTCGGAAGTTAACGAGTTAGATTCAAATTTATTAAAATTTGGATTAGTTTTCGCTCTTTTTATTTTTAAAATTTTAGACTTTGGATCGAACTCAAATTGAAGTTGTCGGAATCAAAGCTTAAAATTTTTAAGAAAAACAAAAAATTGTTTTTATTTTAAAATTTTGTTAAAAATATTTAACCTGATTCTAGTTAAATTTCAAGTTATTCAAACTTAATCTAGTTTAGACTCAAACCTCAAATTTAGAGGCTTTGATTTGATCAGGCTTCAAGCTGAGTGTGAACTCAAAAATAAATTAATCCAACCCATTATCAAACCTACTACCAATTTGAAAGGTTAGTTTTAACATACGATCTAAATATATAGTTTATTTCAAATTTTTGAAATATTAATTTTTGAAAGTGAAGAAATATAAAATTTGTAAATAGTAATTGAATTAAAATATTGTGATTTATTGCAAATAATTTATAAAAAATATATAACTTGTAAACAATAATGTATCTTTAAAACATAATGAATTTATAAAAAATGTTAGTTTCAAATTTTTTCAACTCTTTCAGATTTTGTGTGTTTATATGTTAAATTCAATATATACAATTTGGGTTAAATCTGTTATTTAAATTACCTTATCAACATATTAATAATTTATTTATAATGCATAGTTATTAAATATATTAAAGATTTAATAGATATACATTAAAAATTATAATAAAAGTTTTTATTATAAAAAAGAAAAAAATCAAATGTTATTTTATGCTATTGTAATTTACCATAAATAAAATAATTTCACAAAAATCTTTTAATATGGAATATCTTTTCACAAAAAATATGTTAAATCCGTACTACCTAGTTCATTAACGTCAAACTTAGCTGTCAGTAATGTGCTTAACTACAAAACTTAATAAAATGACTGCATCGAAACGACGTCGTTTCGGATGGACGTTAGCTTTGATACTATTTGCCAAAAGTAGAACATGAAAACAACAGTAAGGGACAGGATGAAATGCCGACATTTCCGTGTCTTGGTCTCTGAGCACTCACACACACGTATGACTCGAACACGCACCCTCTCTCTTGCGGACTCTGTGAGTAGCTCCAAAACAAGACACTGGTGAGAGATAAACAGCCTTCATGCCTCTTAACCGCTCACTCTTCTCTCCGCTTCCCATATTTAGCCAAGTGGTTGCGTATCTGTGCTCACCCGCTAACCATTTCTTTGGAGCACAAGTGAACAAAGTTGTTACTGGTTTGCCCACTTCCCAAAAAACATTGTTACACACGTATGCTGTGTCTGTTACATGGCAAGATCCTTACTTTTTTTTATGTCTTTGATTGTTCATTCGTTGTTTCAGGATCTGCAGCTAGTTTTCTCCAAGTTACTGCCGCACTCTTTTCTTTTCCCTTCGCGTTTATCCACCCGATTTGTATGAGTTCTTCTTTGTTCGTACTGGCTCTGTTGTTGTTCAGTGATCTATTTGGTGCTTCTTTCTGTTGTTCTTTTTATGGTTTCATTTTGGTGTCGCTACTTGATAAGTTGATTTCTTGGTCAAATAATGCGATTTTTTTTACTTTTTAGTGAGTTCTTGTTGGGAAAAAAAACCTGTTCCTACTGGCTTTTGTGTATTCCCTTCAGATTTTTCACAAGTTTACTGGGACTGGCTTGGTTCCTCTGATTAGAAAGGTACCAGCTTTGTCCTTTTCAATTGCTACAAGTTGAGATTTCGTCTTTCTTTCTTGTAGTTAATCCAGTTCCTAGATATTTCTTGCTGTGAGTATATGTCCTCGAACAGTATCGTAATAGATAGATTCCTTCCTTCTATTATTGGAGCCATAACCTATGCATTGACATTATGTCTGGTAGAGGATGCTTTTGTTGGTTGAAAATGCTTCACTGATAGGTGCAGAAAATTTCATTTCTTGACGAATGTGTTTAACCCAATTTAGTTGTAACTCCCTTATTGACGTACTCTTGTTGTAATTTTCTTCTCTGGAATAGCACTGTTTCCTGCAGGGTAGAAAAATATTGAATATTGACGATCCATCCGCATTCCGCAGCATCTTAGTAGATGCTAGAGGGCTAGACCTGTTGTCTGAATGCTAGGTTTATACCTATGGCTGTGTTATCGTGTCCAGAGAGTCCATTATTTCTACATGAACTGATGATTGATGATTGTATTTGAGGTGGTAACTTCTGCCTGCCTGAACTGATGATTGTATTTGTAAGTCAATACCTATGATTGCGTTATAGTGGTAACTTTCATTTCTGATGATCTGGTTCTGGTTGTCTTTTTTCACCGTCAGATCGGACTTAACTGATTGCTACTGATGCTTGAAGCGGAGTCACTCTTCTAAGTTGTGTACTATGTTGAAGCCATCACCTAGTAGAAATCAGAGGTCAAAAGGATTTAAGGTGAAGCATGTCCTTCAGATATTTCTATTGCTTGCAATTGCTGTCTGGCTACTGAATCAATGTAAGCACTCTTATGACGAGAAGGAGGGAGTTAAAGACAGCTCTGAAAATATATCAGAGGAAGTGCAAGGAGAGAATGATAACTTAAAACTTGGAAGGAAAGGCCTCCGTCCTCGAGAAGAAAGAGCCTTGAATTTTGAAAGTGAAAGTGAAAAGGAAGAATTGGAAGAAGAAACTGAAGATATTAAATCTGAAGAAATTGAAGAAGAGGGAAGAGGCGGTGGAGATGATGAAATTGATGGCCATGACCAGGAGAGAGCAGAGGAAGAAGGACCCGAGGAAATTGAGGATCTCATTGATGTTGATGATGGAGAAAAAGATGGGAGTTCGGAGCAAGGAAATGAATCACTAGTTGATCGAGCACACTTTGCAGGTGAAAGGAGCTTTCAAGAGTTAAGAGACGAGCGGCTAAAAAGTTATGGTATATACAGTGATGTAAACGAGGAAACAGAAATATCAAGTAACAAATCTGAAGGTGGAACTATAAGAAACGTGAAGGTAAATGAAATGGAGGAAGATCATAATATCAATAAAGAGCAAGGGAATAAAAGTCGCAGCAGGTGGGAGTCGAGTGTTGAAGTGATTGATTTCGTTCTGAAAATAAGAAACAAAGTGAATGAAAATGGTGATCGTGGAATCAATGCGAGTGGGAAAGAAGCACATGACGAATCTAGTTCTTCCATCCTAGATTCCTTCAGAAATAAAGAAATAAAAACTAACACTCAAGCAATTCCCGAAGAAAGTCTTCAGGATGGAAATGGCATAGGAGTATCGTCAATTCACCGGGATGAGATTGCTGAAGAAAAGCAAATTGATATGCAGGCTGTTCCAGGAGTGCAAAATGGAAGCTCTGATGGGACCCTAGAGAATGCGCAAACATATCGTAGATCAACCCTTCTGGGAAAGAATGAGAGTTTAGACGCAATTGGCATAGGTTCTGTTGTATCTACCGCTGCAAAGCTTGATGCCACTGCTGCATCAGGTGGTAGCTCTAAGTTTACAACTATCAGCAAGAATGTTGATGCACTTCATAGTGGTGATTCAGTATCTTTCCAAACTGAAACCACAGACAATTCAAAGGCAGCTTCACTTTAGTGACAAGTAGCCATGACTCAGAATAAGGACTTGCATCTTCCAGTTCCTCCAGGCATAAGGTATGCAGGATTAGGTTATCTGCAGATCCTGGTTTGGAGCCATAAGTGATGAAGTATCAACTCTTGGTGTCAAACCTGCTAATAGGCCAAAACTTTGGTGATGGAGAGCGTAGAACTTGGAAGTGCTTTAGACTATTCACGCAAATGTAAATATACGTGCTTTGTTTTGCTTGTGCATTTTATGTAATGGTACTTCCAATGCCGCAAGACTTGGAAAAACAAATAACTAGTATCATAATTTCAGCTAAAAATAACAGGTAGTGCTTTCCAATTTAAGGTTATGAAAGCTCGTTCTCAGTTCTCACTGTGTTACTCTCAAATATATTGTGATTTCTAAATGTTTTAGAATTTTCAATTAATCTGATTAATATGGCTCTATTAAAATTTAATATTATGCACTTCTGTCTATTAAGAAGGTCATAAGTACAAATATTTCTCTTTCAGCTTCCTTTAGCAGGAATCCGAAAATAAATGTTGCGAATAACCAAATCCTACCATTAGTCCCATGAGAAAACCATTGCTTCATGAAAAATCCAGAGTACATGCATTGCACTAAGACCTCAGTTAGAAGCTAAATTCCTAGAGAAGGATCAAATTCTTATCTTCTCAGGAACTCTTGGGACGAGTCTTTTCATGAGCATTCCATTGCAGAAGCATCCATACAATTGACGTGCCTGATTCAATTCCAACAGTAAGTTATTTCACAGATTATTCGTTTGACATAAGCCTTCAAAAGATTAGTACACTACAGAAACCAGAAACGTAAAAAGAATATACAATGGAAGCAACAAACTGGTATCCAAGAGCACAAAAACATTTTCATTGGAGATTTTTATATACTAAATTTTATCCAGGACAGGAGCAATGATCGTGTCAAAACTCGAATTACTGAGGGATAACGAATTGTCTGAGATCGTCAAGCTAGTATACATAGAAGTGAAAATATCAGTTTTGATCTGATCTCCAAGCTTGGAAAACCATACTTGAAGATCAATGCTGTTTTGGTTTCCATGTTAAAATAAAAGAATGACGCAAGGTTCGGTGTTAAGCAGTCTACCTGCAAAGATGGTGACAGTTGTCAGGTTTCCAAGAGTCATTGTCTGGTATATCAGACATTCAGACAAGAAATGGCCCAAGGCATAGATGAACGACAAAAAGGTAGCTGTATAAAGTGGCTTGCTATCGAGGTTCAATGCGCAGAGAAAGCAAAGTGTGCAAGTTAAAAGTGTCCAGACTCCAAATGTTCTTCCATGCACTTCAGTCACTACATAAGAGTTATCAAAGGAAGGAAAATTAGTACGTGGATAGAACTGTCGTAAATGGAAGGTACCATACTTCATCACAGGCGAAAACAGATGTAAAGAAAATGTTGACATTCAAAGCATCACTGATTTATTCAAATAGCTGAATCTAGTTTTTGTCTTTCCTTTTTCCACTGGGATATTATTACCTGAGCTAAAAGTCCATGAAAGTTGCAATCTATTGAAAAGAGAAAATTTGATTAGTTTTAGAACGCGGGATTGCTATGCCAGATTCTTTTTGGCAATTTATAGTTACCTTATTAAGAAAGCTTGGTCGTTAGAAAGTAATTTTCCGTAAAATGGAACTAGTTCATTTTCCCCTTACTTTCGTTGCAAACAATTGTATTTAAGTATTACTGTATTAATTAGAAAATTACAGAAATCCAGCTGACTGGATGTTAGAATACCAATCAGCACCCCCTTTCAATCTGAAAATTCATTTCTTAACATTACTATCACCAGAGGATAAATTTAAAGTAAGAAGTATTTAGGCAACTATCGTAGTATTAAACATCAGACTTCACAATAACCACATTAATTCTAAAAGCAAACTTCACTTCAAACACACAATTTCTAGAGCATGTACCTAAAATGGACTATGTGCCAGATTCTGCAAAGGACAAAGCAAACTTTTATCGGTGGTACTCACTGTACATCACAATGAAATGAACTGTCTTCTTAACTAATCTAATTCCTCCCTGAATCTCTACTCAAAATCCAATATTCTTTCTAGAGAAAAGAGGTGCAACCTCTACTCCCAAGAAGATCTAACATCTAAAAGCACACAATGGCTCGTGCATGAATCCAGGCCTTTCATGTTGCGAGGATCTGAATACAAATCCTCATTGTGCTTGCCAAACTCATCTTTTTCCATCATACTCAAAATATCGAGTATCCTATATCTTTTTTTGGCATTAGAGTCAAACTCAATTTTGACGTGATACAGGCCCTCAGTTTTTTCTTCTAATAACTATCTTTTAATAAATTTACTTGGGTAATCATGATTCACATGCTCCTTACAATTGTTTGAGTGAATAAGGTTTGAATTTCCAAAAGGTGAATCTCTTGGTTTTGCAAATTGAACCACAATTCTCAGATCCTCCTCAAATCAGTAACTAAGATTCACTTAAAATGCAAATCATAGAACTTATATTTCAAGAAAAGCAGTGTTGTCGAGACCAACTCTATAACACAATGCATCATCTCCCTTATCATACATGATTAGCACTTGATATTTTTAATAGAACAAAGTATCTTCTTTACAAGAAATACAAGTCATGCTTGTAAAATGTCACGATAATTAGATTGCTTGCCAAAGAATTTTGGGAATTAAAATGAGTTCCATCACAAAAGCAACACATACAGTTTTCAAATCTCAGATCTCTGCCAAAACTTTCCTTTTTCTCTTTTTTTTTCCCCAAATAATTCCTTTTGACATGCATTGGAGACAGGTGCAAGCAACATTGAGATCTACAATTTTGACCCAGAAACAGTTACTCCCAACTTGAGACACGCAGTTCTCACATGCACTAACATTATCAGTAACTTCTCTACAGATCCCGCCGAATCAGAATCCTCTTCAACAAAAAGACGCCAACTTGTTGGGTTTCCTATACGAAACAAAATCACCCTTCTCCAACCAATAAACAAGGAACTCAAAGTAGCAACACAACCTTAGTATTGTACTGTGAATTAAGGTAGAGAAGTAGACAGAAATAGGAACGAGTAACAATTTGGAGTGGTAAAGAAAAAGACAAAGAGAAGAAGAGAAACTTACTAGTGGATTTGGAGTAGACGGCAACTTGAAGGGCCCAAATGTCGAAGAAACCGAACCAAACTGACGCTAATCGAAGTGAACCCACCAGCATCAGCCACCATCCTAGTGCCTTCATCTTCCTCGATTCTCACTGTCTGTCTGTCTCCGTTCTTTGCTTGCGGCTGCAAACCAAATAAAGGAACCACCTTTGACTTTGTTTTGTCAGCCCATTAGGAGTTAGTGGCTTTGTCGCGCATCAATTTAGAAAAATTTAGAACAATTTCAATATCTGTTATATGCAAAATATTAAAAAGGTCAAATTAAGATTTAAAGTCTTCTTTATTTTTCTGAACAAAAAAGTTAAAAATTTTTGTACTTATTAATGTTTTAAAAACTAAGTTAAACTGATAAAATAACACATTTAAAATTTTAAATTTTAAATTTAACTATCATAAAATTGATTAAAAAATAAATAATTTCAAATATGATTTAAATTGATTGTCTTCGCTTATAAAAAAATTTAAAGTTTAATTAAAAAATTAATAAATAAAAATTAATTGATTTATGTTAATTTATAAAAACTTATTACTTTACTAAAATTGATAGATTTTTAACAATAATAGTTATTAAAATAAATTGAAAAGAAAAATTTAAAAATTAAATCAAAAAATTAGAGGGTTCATGTTTTTTACTACTGAATCAATTGAACTGGTTGAGTTGAGTTTTTTAACCACTTATAACCAGCATTGATTAATTTTCAAAATAATTTATTTGAGTTACAAAATGTATATATTAACATACATTTACAAATTAAATCAGAAAAAGTATATTACAAATTGTATAAATTAATATTTTACAAATTCATAATCTTTATTATAAAATAATTTTTTAATCATGGATAAATTAAATTATTGTATTTTATTTTATTTCAAATATTGTTTCTTATAAATAATTTTCAGGGTTTTGATATGTATATAACCTAATTTCTTGGTCGGGTTAAATTTGGCCATTTTGATTTTAATTCTCGTGCTTAAAACAATCATTACTTACTTTTTATAATATTATTTATACACTGTTTATTATATTTTATTAGTTATTTATTTTTTAAAATATAATATTAAACATTTTAAATTGTAATATAATAATTAATAATAAAATATAGTTGAAATTTGCTTAATAATTAAATAATATTATAAATAGATCAATAATAATAAATTATGTTAATGAAAACTAATTACTGTTAATGTGATAGAGTTTATATCATTGTTTTAAATTTTAAATTGATCTTGATAATTGATTCAATGGAGCTAATAAATGTATAATACTGTAAATTTAAAAAGGGACTTTATATCTTATCTTTCAAAGATTTAAACATTTATCATCCAAGAAGATGGGCACATATTTCAATTCGACCGCAACGCTGGTTCTCTAGCCGAGTTCAGATTTTTCGTCTAATATTATGATGTTTTATTGTGTTTAATCAATGTTTTGAAACTCGGACCGGAGGCTTTATTAGTCATCGGTTCGACCGGTTCAACCACCGGTTGAACCGATATGACATCATAATTATGCAATAATTATATATAATATTAAAAAAATTTAAAATACCAAAAAAATTTTAAAAAAATAAAAATTATCGAATAGGACCGATCCGACCGGTCAATTGACCAGTTTTTACCGGTTCGAACTGGTTCAATTTAAGACCCGTTTTTTAGGGGTAACCGGATCGGATAGCCTACCGGTCACCGGTCGGATCGGTCGGACCGGCCGGTCCGGTCTAAGTTTTAAAACGTTGTGTTTAATAAATCTTAACCATTTATTTATATAAGTCCCGTGTAGATTTGACATGAGTCACGTAAAATAAATGACTGAAATTTTATAAAATAGAATAAGAAAAAGTAAAATTAGACAAAAGAAAATGTTATCCTTTCTAATCTAGCCCGGAATTAAATAATAATAATAATAATAAAAAAGGTATGGATTTCGTCCAAACCCATACCTGTAAAGTTCCAACTTTATTGAACTTTTAAACCCAAAATAGAATGACGTTTGTGATAGATGATGAGTCTCCGATTTCTCATACAAGCGCTCAGTCCAAAACAAAGTTAATGTTAATAAAAATATTTAGGACACTGTTATTTTTTGGTCTTTAATCCAAGTATCCAACTCATGACCCACGTGCATCTCACGAGTCACAGCACCCCGTCCACCTGACCTTATTGTCCAGCTATAAAGCCTGACAATTTCTGCGACGACCACACCCCCAACCCCCGACCGCCACAGTCGCAGTGTGTGACAGACTGTTTAAAAGTGTGCGTGTCGTTTTTGCTGTGTCTCAGTCAAAGTAAACGATTCCCAAGCCTTCATTTCTAATTAAAACCACCCCATCTTTGATTTGGCCCTGAAAGTCTGACCAAATACTAATCTTTTACCTTGCTTTTCCATCGGTAAAAGTCAATTAGGGTTGTTGATATCCTAGCTCAACCCAACCTAACCTATATTAAAAAGATGCAACCAATATTTATGTTAATCATTATTATAGACAACAAAAAGCTCCCTAGGAGTGGTCACCTTAGCAGAGAAAGTATAGCGCTAAAAGGTTACGTGGTTGAATCTTTCTATTTACGTTCTTTTGGTCAAGTTTATCGTATAAAGTTTGTCTAGTACCAAATATTTGGTTGGTGTAATTTGTAAGTTATTACGTCAATCTGAAATTTTACCCGGTGCGTATTTAAAGAATAGCGACTGCAGATTCTAATTAGTAAAAGGATTGTTTTTAAATGACCTATTAATATATTATTATATAATTTTAATAATTTATCAAATATGCAGAAAAATAACAATCACAAGAAATTTCCATTTCTAACACAAAGTATGTTAAAGATACCAAACTTGTTACTTCCAAAGTAATGAAAACATGAGAATTAACACAAGCCACACAAACTAAAAACATCGCGTGCCTGTCTAATCTAATATAATACTTAGTCCTAATCCTCTCTAATCACTGTACAGAAGACTGTAAGCAGTTAGGATTAAGAGAAATTAAAAACTCTCAAGGGTCCATCTCCATCAACCCCGGAAAAAAACAACTAGCCAATCAAATCTGGGTCTTGAGAGAGCTCCTTCCTGAGCCGTTGAGAGAAGAGCCTACAAGCATCCATACTCAAATCAACGGCAGCCGCGAGCGCCACGTAGGCCGCCGCATCCTCAGTGCAGTTCACGTGCTGCACGCTTACCTCAACCCCGGGCTTACTGCACTTCCCTTCTCCTTCCACGCTCGAACACATCACAAACCCTCTGTACGGCCACAGCCCATACCCAAAGTCGCCACTGCCCCTCGGACTACCCGCCGGCGACGCTGCACCGCCGCCGAGATCAATCACGAATTTTCCTCCTTTACTCGAACTAAGCATGGATTCGGAGACTACGATGCCTCCTCCGGTAGTGTCAGGTATTAGCTCGAAGCGGTAGCCGAGTCCGTCAGAGGAGCTGCGCTCGCGCCACGCTTCCAGGCGGCCCCATGGCTTCCATATGCCGTCCCCCGGGCGGAGAATGAGCCACGCGCCGGGATTCGATCGGCTTACTCGGTCCGAGCCGGGCGATGCAACAAATGGTGTTACCATTGAAGCTGCGGCCACTGGTGAGCCGGAGAGGTCGTGGACCGTCACCGACCATCCCTTTCGCTCTTTGCCTGGTCTCTCTCTGTCGCTCCCAAATGAACTTAGCCATCTTCTGGAGTTACTTGATTCTGAATGCAGTGACCTGAGACAACCCACATATTTACTTAAGAAGCTCCATTGACACGACTTAGACGTTACAACACGTCTTTTTCAACTAACTAATTAACTAACTGACTAACTCACCTGGTTCTTTGATTCCGATCACAGGCCGTCCTAAAACTGAACTTGCAGGTAAACACCGGTTGTCGAATTTTTCCCTGGATTTGAAACACTTGTGGGCTACATTCCGGTTCGCCGTCGAACTGAAACACGAATCTAGGATCAGGCTCAGCTTTAACATTCAAGTGAAACTGGGCTAAAGACCCTTTACTGGTCGCTTTACCAACAGTAATCCAGCCATTGTGGAACACGCAAGTTCGAGACTCCGTTCCCCCGAGATCCAGCGGCACCGTCACTTTGCCCAGGAGCCTGTCGGAATTAACCCCGCAGGTCGTGCCACGACGGCCGGTGTAGATGGAGATCTTGAGATGGGGTTTCCCGGAAAAAATGGACCTGGATACGAACCGGTCGACGTCGGCTTTGGAGAGGTGGAAGGTGGCGGCGACAGTCTGCGGGTGGCCGTCTGGGCACTGGTTGTTGGCGTCCGGGGTAATGCAGGTCACAACAGCTGTTTGGAGAGGAAAATTCTTGAGCTTGATTTTGCAGAAGCACGGAGACGACGATGGGTGGACAACGGAGCGAGCAGGTTTCGTAGCCACAGGGATTTTGAGGGCTAAGTTGCCGACTGTAATACGAACAAAAGGGCAGGGATCCATTTTTGCTCTGGGTCTGCCCTTTTAATCAAAATCAAATCTTTAGGGTTTAAAACAGAGACTAGACTGCATATGACTATGATAAACAAGGAAGAAGGAGGAGGAGAAGGGGTGCGCAATGCGCTTCTTTTTCACTGGCAGTTCTCACTAGTTGTAGTACTACTACACTCATTTGATCTCCTCCTTCTTCTTCTTCTTGCTGCGCTAGGTCTAGTAGTATAGTTTTGTTCACCCAACCCAAACCAACCCAGGAACAGAAAATAACAAATTAGGTCTTAATAATAGCAAAATAGTAATGTATTAGTAATATAATGAGTTGGGGATGGTAGAGAAGGAGAAGAAAGAGGCTAATTAGGTGTTGGATACAGCTGGGAAACAGCCTGTCAACTGCTTAATGCTAATCGTAATAGGAATAGGATCCAAGTTGACGCTATCGCCTGACCAACTCCAGCGTTACGTAGGACCATCGAAATTTTACAGAAACTATCCAACAAATCTTTATGTGAAAATCAAATTTAGTATATATTCTGAAATCTGAAGTCAAACAGTGTTTAATTCGATATCTTTGTTGGCGGTCGCACGTGTGTGTGTGTGTCTGTGTAAACATTGGTTTATGTCTTCCTACTAGCTGGCAAAAGACTGGGGCCTGTCACCTGTTAAATTTTGGTTCGTTCTCCTGTGTGATTGATGGAGTTTGACGACCATTGGATGGTGGGCGGTTGGTTGATTGGATGTGAGAATGTAATGATGTTTGTTCTTGTTAAATACGACCAAAGTGTGGTGATTGATGTTTGTTCTTGTTAAATACGACCAAAGTGTGGTGATATCATCTTTTTCTTTCCTTTTCAAAATAAAAAAAAAAGTTAGGATAATTGAATTCGACTTTGAAATTGAGTTTAAAATTTTCAAATTTGAGTAATTATGACAAGCTGAATTAAGTAATTGAAAGTGGTCGAACTAAACCACATTTAATACGAGTCGAGCTTGGATAATCAAATTCAATCAAAAGTGAATTTAATTTTTTTATTTTTAAAAAATTCAAATTGAATTAAATATAATGCTATCTCTGAAAACTATGAATGATTAATTTTCAGTATTTTTTAATGTCATTATTTTTATTTGAACCCTAAACCTTAAATATTATATATATATAGATAAAGACTTGCATTACGAACCGGTTGAGTCACATCCAGGGTTACGGGGGGTGGAATCACTTTGATTGACCGCAGGGACATCTCATTTCATAGAAGTCAACTTAGAAGGATAACAAAGCCTTACGGAGTGGTTGATTCGCACGAGAAATAATAATAGATATTATTATTATAATTATGATGGTTGGTTAAGAGGAAAGAATGATTACCATTACGTAGTTGGTTTATAAAAAATATTAAGAAATAAAATTTTATTATATTTTAAGTAATTAATTAATTACAATATATTAATGAATAAATGAATTATATTTTAATTAATTATATTGTAACTAATTAATTAATTACAATATTTTAATTAATGAATGAATTATATTTTAATTAATAATAATAATAATATTTTAATTAATTATATTGTACTAATTAATTAATTACAATATTTTAATTCATGAAGAAATTATATTTTAATTAATTATAATGTAATTAATTAGTTAATAATAATATTTTAATTAATTATATTGTAATTAATTAGTTAATTACAATATTTTAATTCATGAATTAATTATAATGTAATCAATTAATTATTAGTAATATTTTAATTAATAATATTGTAATTAATTACAATATTTTAATTTATGAATTAATTATATTTTAATTAATTATAATGTAATTAATTAATTAATTAATTATAATATTTTAATTAATTATATTGTAATTAATTAAATTACAGTATTGTAATTAATGAATGAATTATATTTTGATTAATTATATTGTAATTAATTAATTTTAATATTTTAATTAATTAATTACAATATTTTAATTAATGAATGAATTATGTTTTAATTAATTAATTATATTTTGATTAATTAGTATTAAAAATTTTTATAAAAAGAGCCATTATTAAGGAATGAATTTCCTCTACTAAATGGAGAGTATGGAGGATTCTCCAAAAGTGGGATATCAAATTATTACTCCTATAATGATAATCAACAACCACTCACTTTTATTCCTTACCTATTAACCCTTTCCCAAACTCATCAACCAAATATCCCTTTTAATCTTGTCTCTTGATATCAAATAAAATGAATAAAAAAATTAAAAATATGTTATTGGGCTCGGCCCATGTCATGAAAACTTCAAGCCCATTGGCCCAATCTAAAGAAGGTTACTTCTGTAACTATGTGCCAAAAAGTTCAATCCGAATTGAAAGGTCCCGAATTGCTCTCACGGTATAGAAGTACAATAACAATAAGCATCATCGCCTCTTTAGCTTTTCCGTGTTGGAAGCGGAGAAGAGAAGACGATAACAGAGATGTCAGCCTCTGCCATATTTGGCTCTCCGATCGTGGTGGTTCCTAAACCATCCTTAACTCTGGCGAGACCAACTTCAATGGGAACTTGTCAGGGTGATGTTGGGTTGTTGATAGAGTGCTCTTCCAGGCCGCAGAAGAAGGCGACGAAACATCACATGAAGACTAGGCCGAAAAAGACTCAGCCTTGGGACATTAGGCGCAAACCTACTGTGTATCCTCCGCTGCCTAAACTGCCTCCCGAATGGTCTCTCATTTCATCGGCCGATGACGTCGATGCCGCTAATGCGTCGGAGTCGCCGTCATCTCCTGCTCAAAAAGCTCCAGTCACAAGTTAGTCCGGTTAGTTCTACTTTTAGCGAAGTTTGTAGTGCTTTGTCCTGGGTCAATTGGGCATTTGGGCCGTGATGTTTACGCTACTTCTTGCAAAAACTGAATCATGTTCGAGTAAAGTACTTGTGGTGGAATGAGCTTACCGTCTGTTTGACACAAATCCTCTGGTGAAAGTTTAATCGTCCGTAGAAGTGTTCACGCTTCATCTTGTCGTGCAAATCCATTATTAGACTTTGTGCTAAATCCAGGAATTCTATATAAACAATCCTAATCATTATATTTCTTACGTGGGTCATTTATGCTCGTGTCAACTGAATTTTTACTGAATTATTAGAAATAAAGTTACGTGTTATTGAGAGGCCTCAATTGTCAACAAGATTTCTACTGTATTATTATCAGTTTGTCTAGAGCCAGTCTTTACATAAATAATATAATAATTACTACAAACCTCCTACGAACTTAACAGACATAAAACGAGTTTTTTGAGACTGGGAAGGTATAATAAGGGAAAGCTAAAAGAAACATCAACTTCAACTGGAAGAGAATGTACAATGGCAGAGAGCGCCATATTCACAAATACCTAAAATGGTTTTAGTCTACTGCTGCCCAATACAAGGTTAGGAAGATAGAACCAACACGAAATATCTGTACAGACCATATAAGATTGTGTATATGACCCAAATTCATGTGGTTGATCTAAATGACACCTTGGAAGAAGACCAAATGTACGAGGCATTATCGGATACTCCTGAAGCATCGGTGCTTCCACTTCTTAATGCAGAATCCACAGGTCGTTGTGACCAGAGGAACACAATGCTCCAGAAGAACCGAGTGATTTCCAATGTGTTCAGGATCTTTGAAAGTGTCAGATTTTTCATTAGAAGACCTGTATCCAGCAATTAAGCAATTACAGAAGCCGAGCTGCAGGTGAGGTCCCTGCGTTTCGCATGTAGCTACCTCCAGCTGCTAGTAGGAACGACATTACTATACATTGTGACCAAAGGTTGAATGAGCCACCATGTACTACCGCGAAGATGTTGATATGGTGCTCTTATTTATTCACTTCAGGCATGCTTTCACTCTTTAGGACTTTTTCTTGTATCGACTGTGTACCAGGCTCAAGAGAAAGTCTGTAAAGATATGCTCATACTCTGGCATTTTCCCATAACCTGCAGCAGTAAAGCTACACAAGTTAAGGAAGCAATCATCAGGCCCCTGTAAAAAATGATACAACATAAACCTGCGAGGTTTTGAAATGGGGAAAAGTGGGTCTCAGAGGAATTACAACTTGAAAGCAATTCGAAATTTTAAAGGCAAATCGTTGAAATACAAGATCAAAATTTTACATGCCTGGAAAGTAGTTAATATCAATGACATAATATTGATCTCCTTTCCCATGCTCACGTATGATATCTAAGTTAAACAACCGGAGGCCCTACATACAATCAAAGACAACAAAGAATACGTCAAGTAAACACTAGCTATTGCAATTTGCCATATATATATATATACATGCCGGTGAAAAATCAGTAGTGAACATGAGGAAAACTACCAGCCGGCAACGGAGTTCCTTTGCCAGTTTCTCAAGTAAGGGTCTTGGAGGAAGCTCTGTATCAAAAGAAACGTTAGAAAATACTCAATCTGTCATAGAAATGCCTTAATATTAGCTATAGCTGCAAAGCTTATCTAACCATTTCTGTTACATAAGATATGCGTTGAAAAGGTGGAAATAAGCTTATAAAGATGCAACTCAATGGCCAAAGACTCTGATCAGGCAACTAACCAGCAATGTGAGGATCCAGATCAGCATCATCTGCAGAAGCTGAAGCACACGAAACCCTTGGAAAATGTAAAACACCAGCATTATTGGTAAGCTCCCGCTTACAGACGTCAGGCAAAGAGAAGCGTCTGACCACCTTTATTGCCTCCCCAACAACATAAACCTTGAACATAACGCCTCCTACAACACATATAACAGCACTTCTGGAATTATAACACATTTGTGGTACACATGAAACTTGGTGCAAATTCATTACTACATACCATGGTTAACAAACTCCTGTAGGACAAGTGGAGGTTCAAGTTTTCGAAGAGAGCGTTGATCAAAGGCAAGAGATAACTCGTGTGATTTGGTACTCCCATCAGCAACTAGTGGCTTTGCAACTAAAACAAATGGGGGCAATTAGTATAGGTGAAATGCGCTATGAACAATTGCGAACATACAAAACCCTTAAAATATTTCCACATTCAAAACAGTTTCTAGAAACTGATGAAATATATATTCCTACACATACAGGAAGATGCAGTTTGAGACCAAAAAGATACCAAGTGGTAGCGCAAGCCCAGCTTTGGTGACTGTATCAGGGATTGATGATGCATCCTTCTTAATAACTAATTGGCGGGGAATATCTACTTTTCCTACAGCATAATAACAAATCAGGTAAATACAACTTTATTTACCTTCAAAGCACAAAGAGAACAATGTACGAATGATTTGATGCTTGGATGAAGAAACTGTAACAATTGTCATCTGGGCATAAAATTATTCCTCATTTTATCATCAGAGAATAATATATACCATAAGAATCAGACAAGCTAATCTCAGCAACACACTGAAGCATGGACTGGCGATTGTGCAAATGCTGTATGGCATCTGGAGGATCAAGAACGGTGACTTCTGGATGTATCCTCCTATAGTCCTAGAATAAATAATAAGCAAATAAAATGAAATTATCATAGACCTGAAGAATTTTCATCTCAAACCAGTGAAATGAAAAAAAAAAATCCTGTTGGATATCTGGAAGTTAATTACTCGGAATTATATAGTATCAACATAATCTGCTACATAAATACAGAATGTACAGGAAGAGTCATGAATAGCTCCTAGAATGTACAGGAAGAGTCATGAATAGCTCCTCTTCTAGGATATATAGACACTCATCTTGGGCTTGATACATGAATAAACATTCAATTACCAAAATTTACCTTTTTAGCATTAAACAATGAAGTTCCATTTTAGTCCATATTGCATTACAACAACATCCCAGCACCACTAGTTAGAAGAAGAAACAGTGCAAATTTTCAAAACAATTTACAATATAAAAGGGATAATATTTTAGTTATCATTACTGCACATGTCAACAGTCTAATGGCTAAAATTGAGATGGTATAGGTAACTTAGCTACAGTGGTCACTTTTTACAAACAGCCACTCTCAAATAACCTCAATAGTTTACAAAGCAAATGATCCATGACAGTGAAATTATCTTCTAAAATCAAATTTTCATAATAAAGACTAGCATTCACAATGTCACTTTGGGACTCCACCTCCAAGAGTGCTCTTGTCAGTGAGCATGTAACTTGAAGAGGAAATGAGATGCAGGGATCACAGCTAACAACACTAGAATATAATACTCTCCAGATAAAATATCTGGAAAAGCAGACAAGCATTTCTCGAAACAGTATTATGAGCCATGACCACAAGGACTATATCCAAGTGCTTCCAACTGGAAGGAATCAACAAATGAAGAAATAGATGAGGTAAAAAATTTTTGCAACTACAATCATAGCAACTCTGTCTTGTGAATTCAACAGGGCCAATTTGATGATAATAGTTCAAAAACCTGATCATACTGGTAAAGCAATAAACAGGTTTAAGAAATTCTGGATAGTAAGAGTGAAGTGAATTTCATGTTTGGAATTTTAAAATGGTTGGTAAAGGTAGCCTACTAGACAATCTATATTCAACTGACATAAAGGGTCAGCATAGTAAAACAAAATGTTTTTCTGCAAACAATGTTCAGGAAACCTGAAGGAATCAGCTAGATGGCCATGAAGTAGAATAATCGCCACTCTCTAGCCTCGATCTCAACTATCAAGTCATGATTCATGATGGGAGAAAGAGCAAGGAATTCTGCAAGTTGTGTCAAACATAAATAAGATTCAAGCATTCAAAAGTCAGTTATATTTGATCCTGTATCTTCGTGGAAGACACCATAGGAGCATGCAAGCAATCAAGCAAATACAACATTATGGATGTTCATCAGAAATTTAAATAGCAAAAATTACCTCAAGAATCTGCCTCCACTCGCATCCAATTAGCTGTATTGGAGACGAGAAAAATAGAAATTAAAAATGTGTCAAATTTCCTAGCATAGACGCAAAGGGAGTAGTTAATCATGCATGCGAAATAATCGATCCATAAGCTTCCTCTTTCCAGCACAAGCACATGAAAAATAATAGGAATATCGTAATCAAATGATAACCAACTTATTCATAGAGGAAGTTGAATACAAAAGGAAATTCTAACCTTATGCAATACAATGTCAAAAGGGCCTTGAGCTGAAAGTGGCCTGTTTAGATCAATGGCTACAAATAATATCCCTTTGTTCCTGCACCACAGCAAACAATTAGGAACAACTGCAACCACTGACAAATGAATTACGGAGGCATAGATTATATTACGAAAAGAGTCAGTAAGTTCGATCAACCTAACTATTAAACTAATCAAAGCAACAAAGGGCAATGAAATAGGAAAGAAGCCAATACATGTGTTGGGGCTTACTGTTAAATCATACAGTCAAGTATGGCCAGTGTGTACAGGAACACTATGAAATGGAGTATACCCAGTTAAGTGAAATAGTTACTACCAAACTCCCAAATTATTTCTAGACGAAAAAACAACCATTGCATGGTCCCTAAATCCAGGGGCAGAGGTAACAAAGCAATCCAATCAACAACGTTTGAGTGAACAAGTCCTTTTACACGTCGGCTGGTAAGATGTCTATGGAGAATACGTAACCATAGTTTCAATCAAGATTCAACCAGACGTAATTTGTTTTTATAAAGATCACTTTCTGGACAACTAAACGAAAGCGACCTCTAAAAGGCCAAAGAATATTCGCGTTCTCTACATTAAAGAGAAGAACACACAAGACATGGATTAAAACCACGTCGAAAGAAGCGTATTGTCCTAAATCATACTTGCCACTGAAAATTACAATCAAAACAACCCAAAAAAAAAGTCATGAGAAACCAGAAATGTCTGGAGAGGATTACAGTAGAGAGAGAGATTAATACCTAGCTAAACCTTCAAGCTTGGGCTGCAAGAAGCTTTTAATCTTCTTGGAGGTAAGAGCATAACCGACGACAACAAGATTCCTCTGGAGAGGATACCGTACGGCAATCGACGACGCAACCACCTCATCCTCCACCGATACCTCATCGTCTCGGTCAAAACCTCCCAGCACAGTTTCATCGTGCAGCTTCATGTCCGCAAATCAAACCCTAAAAATCAGAAGAAGAGAAGAAGAAGAAGAAGAAGAAGAAGAAGAAGAAATTGAGAGTTAAGGGGGGAGAAGAACGGAGAATGCGAATACTAGTAGTGTGGAAGACCGGGTCGAGAGGGGAAGATATTTAAGGCGTAAATACAAATAACAAACACGCATATATATAGAGAGAGAGAGTGACCGGAGAAAATGTACGCTTGGTGTTTTTTTGTGTGTGTAATTTTCTTGGATGGTGAAGTAGAAAGAGAGAGAGAGTGAGAGGCCGGACGAAACCAAACCAGGTTGAGCGCGTACTTGTACGCGTTGTCTCACGTGGACGCCTGTACCTAAATAATTATCTCCCAAGAGTATATACATAAAACTTACTCTCGGCTTGCCAGGTGGCATTTTACACAGCCATGTCATTCAATCGCAAGGATTAATACTTTTTTTTTTGGTAATTAGGATTAATACTTATTAACGAATATGGTTTGGAATTGAGGCGCATTCTAAAAATTAGGATGTAAATTTTGGTCCACTTTTAATTTGGGTTGATTGATTTATGAGTCCAAATAATTCGGATTGATTGGGCGATGAGTCGAAGTTAGGTTACGCATGGGGCGGCCCAATCTAACTTGTAGCTAGACTAAAACGATAAAACGGTGTTGTTTTGTAAATTTTTTTCTAAAAAGAGGTGAGGATGAGCCGGGCCGACACTCGAGTCATCCAACCCTAGGGTTCTCCTGACCTGACCCAGCCAAGCTTAATGGCAATCTTATTAAAAATTAATATAAAATAATGTTTATTTAATTATAATATATTAGTAAATATTCTTTTTTTAATCCTTACTCTTTTCTTTTTTTCTTATACCGATTAACAAAATACTCACAATTTGGCAGGAATAATTAATGCATAAAATAATTAAAATTTAAAACTAAAAAGTTTGAAAATTTTGAAAAAAATCTAATTAATTTCAAAATTTTTAGTCTAACTTAAATTTGAATTAAACTCAATTTTTAATTTAATTTGAACTTTTGTATTTTTATAAAAAGTTAAAATCAAGGCCTAATCATTATCATACAAAGAAATTTAATTATAGCAAAAAAATAAAATCTTGTTAATTGAATAATCATTAATTGTTATTTCAATATGTGTTTATCAGAATAAAAAATTACAAAATTTATTAAAAATAATTAAAAACGGATAGCATTCAAAAGTGTCTTTTAATTAATGAAAAAAAAATAGATATTCAAAGATTGTGTCAATTACTTTTATATTGCAGTCCCTATCTTAGTCTTGATGGGATTAAACACTGACTCAAAGTCCTTAGTGCCACCTTAGAATAAAGGTGTTAAAGAAATGCATGCAATGTTTTCATCTAATCTAATCATGGCTATTTTTAGTCACGGATGACACGTGTTGTGCATCCAAACTGCAATTATTAAGTAAAATTAGAAAATCCGCCAGCCAATGGTAATAATCGTGTACAAAATAGAGCATTTGAAAGATCTATTGCCTTGGGTTGATCATTTTTTGTAAACAAAAATAATATTTTAATCTAACTTATACTTTTAAAATCTGTTAAACTCTTTAATAATAATAATTTTAAGTACATATTAAATCTTCAACTTGTCATTATTTTTAAAATAGACTCTAAATAGTAAATTTTCTTTATTAATTATGTCATGAACTGATGATGTCAGTAACAATAAACAAAACATGGTCGTAATCAAGCCAAAATAAGAGCAGGCGGATTAGGTTGGACGTTGATCACACAGAGACACATACAAAACAACGTTGTAGACCACATCAGGTTGCGACATTTTAAACTCCGAGCAATGAAAGCGTCTTGACACTAATCTTATATTTTATCATCCCGACAATTAGGGACTTGACAAGTTTAGGTTCATTTGATAAAATAAGCTAATTAGTGCAATCAAGTGGAAATATTTCAAATTGAGGGCAAATTCGGATAAGCCTGTCCAGAAAAACACTCGACGAATTCCACTAAATGGATAAGCTTCCTCCTGTAATTCTGTTGGGTTAGATTTGATTAGTATGACCAACAAATGTCACTCACAAAGGTGGCAGACACATGGGGCCGTTTAGATTGAGACAGTATTCCAACTTTTGTGCAATGAAGAAGGCACCCAATGAGAGGAACATCCACGATTTGACCTTCACGGCTTTGGCTCAAGCCACACCCAAACGAAGCGAAGGGAATAAGGTCACGAGCCTAAACACAAAACGGTTGATAGACATGAAAAAGTCGCGTCAGTACACACTACATTTCTTAAGCAGCGTTCTGGGTTTTCTGATTTTGGCAAGTGTTATAAAAGCAAGGCAACGATTAACATATAAATGTTGTTCCTTTTTTGTGATATATGAAATCGGACAAGAACACTGGAGCAACCCTTTACAGAGTCGATATATTTCTTTAGCTGAAGCTTTCTTCTTTCCTCTGACAAGGATGACTGAGAGTTTCAACCCAATAGACCTTGAAAATGAAATGGTGTGTCCAACACTAATTTAAGCTTGTACCTTGTTATAACATTTTCTTTAAACATGAAGGGGAATTACTAGCAGGAGTTATTATTGTCTCCAGTGCGTTGGGAAGTGTACATAGGAAAAGCAAGAGCACCCAAGAATTCCAGGAGATTATATTTCTAGTCCTGTGACTGAAGCATACCTTTACCTGAAACATATGGTTCATTGATAACCAGGAGACTCGATTGTTAAGATATATCATCCAAGAGCTTGCCTGAACAGTTTTTTTGAACCTGATAATCAACCCAAGAGGGATTTGGTCCTACAGTCTGAACCTAGCAAGCAATTGACAACTAAATAATAATGATCACACATAACAGCCATGCATATAAAATTATTACCGTGATGTGTTTGAATACCCTTCTCCCTCCCAAAAACAGTCATTTTATCTACTACTAACAAGAAATCGGAATAACATTCATTCCAGCTTGCACCACATCAATGAAGTCAGTTGGTGCATATGGACGATAGCAACTAACAATGGAGTCATAAACAATTATACGCAAGATAAAGCTAATGACCAGCTCATCATTGTACAAGGACGGAAAGTTTAGAACTCATATGACATTTTATTTGATGTCCCTATATTTGATATAGAACATACCGCCAGGAGCAGAACTGACAAAGAGGGGCTTTCAGTTATGCTCCGTGAAAAGAATAATGTTTCTGAGATATATATTCCAGCAGATAGACATACGATATGAATCATGCTTAGCTTAAATTCACCACACGTGTAAATTGGCAATGAAGCACACACACAGGTGCAGATAACTACTATTATAGAAGGAATTTGGTTGAGAAAGCAGGTGACAAATAGTAGAGATGTATCACTGAAATATTGCCAATAGACTTATCAACTTGGGAAAAAGATTCTCACAGATGAGCCAAAGCAGTTTCCAGGAGGCTCAAATACTACCAAGATAGGATGTTCAAATAGTCCCAACATTAGTTATTTCCACTCTCCTTGCTACTCTCTGTAGCTCAACTTCAAATTAAAGTCAAACTAACCAAACATTTTCTATAGTTAACAATTCTCACTGATGAGCCAAAGCAGTTTCCAGGAGGCTCAAATACTACCAAGATAGGATTTTCAAATACTCCCAACATTAGTTATTTCCGCTCTCCTTGCTCCTCCCTCTAGCTCAACTTCAAATTAAAGTCAAACTATCCAAACATTTTCTATAGTTAACAAATCTAAAGGACTTTGCCAAACATTTTATATTCTTTTAATTATGTGATACTTTTCAGACAAATTAGTTTTTGTTAGTGGTTATGATTGGGTGCATGAAGTATTAATTATAAACTTAGGATCAGAAATACATATTTATCATCACAATATAAAGTATAACTCCAAACTTAGGATCAGAAATAAATGTTTTATCAACACAACAGAAGAGTATCTAACTCCAAACTTAGGATCTTATAAATAATTATCAACCCAATATAGACCATGCTGCAGTGCAAACCAAGTAAAGTTTGCATAGGTGTACAGGAAAAGAATTAGCTACACATTAACCTCTGTTGAAAAATTTGACTCTCCCTATCTAAGCATAAAGATTCCATTACTCTCCAGTCCACGAGTTAATTGACCATCTCCACCCACTTAATGCAAATAAGTGCTCACTCAAGATATTTACTGCAGCATACAAAAGTTTTGTACAGCTGAAAGAGTGTGGATCTCACATCTCGCTTTGATGACAATAACCTGAAAACTGAAGACAACCAGATATATTGATGACATCTCAGTGACTAATCAAGCCTGATTGACTGCAGAGTATATCATGAGACATAATGCCTGGTTATGCAGGACTTTGAGTCCAATATTTGTCACAAATTACCCATGAAAGACTCTCATTCGGTTCCAATAAAGTCCTAATATCACTGGCATCCCAAAATCAACTAAATTGACAGCATTTAAAGTTTCGTTGCCATGGCTCACCACCTGAACCTTGCAATGATATAATTTTCATCATTTCAAGATTCAATTTAAAAAAAACTGTGATATTCAAGGACTTAATAAGACAATTGTAGAAAAATAGAGTGCAACAAGAATGACACAATGAATTGCATGGTTCGGTTAATCCAACCTACTTTCACAGGAACGAACAACTTCTCTTATATTTCTTCTTTTTTTAATTACAAGATGTAGAGTTTTATAATGTACAAACAGGGTGGTTTTAATTTAGGAAAGAAACCTATCTACAGAAGGATATAATTAGGGGAGATTGCCCCCAATTTAGGAAAATCAAAATAGAAGGAAATCCCTCAATCTTGTGATTTCCATACTCCGCCTCAAGTTGGATCGTAAATGTTGATCATATCCAACTTGCCAATGAAATCATCGAAATTTTGCCTTGACAACCCTTTAGTGAATGTATCGACTGTTTGCTCCGTAGTAGGAATATATATCATGCAAATTATCCCTTCTTTAACTTTCTCTTTGATATAAGTGTCCGTCCACCTCTATACGCTTGGTTCTGTCGTGTTGAACTGGATTGAGGGAAATACTGATTGCTGCTTTGTTATCACAATAGAGTCTCATAGGTGATTCTAATGTCATATGTAGTTCTTGCAAGAGTTTCTTTAGCCATAACCCTCACATATACCGTGTGCCATGGCTCTGAACTCAGCTTTAGCACTACTTCAAGCCACTACGTTTTGATTCTTGCTTCTCCACGTAACTAGATTTCCCCATACAAAAGTGCAATATCCAGAAGTTGATCTTCTATCATCGGTAGAGCTAGCCCAATTTGTATCTGTAAACATTTCTATTCCCCTTCCATCACATTTCTTAAAGAATAGGCCTCTACCAGGAGTACCTTTGAGGCACCTGAGAATCTTATACACTCCTTCAAGGTGAGCCTCCTTCAGTAAATGCATATGATGACTTGCCACGCTTACCGCGAAGGCGATGTCTGGTCTATTATGAGAGAGATATATTAGTCTACCACCAATCTTTGGTATCTTTCTTTGTCAACTGATTTCCCTGTATCAATCGTTCCCTTGTTTCCATAGGAGTATCACTCGGCTTGCAACCCAACATCCCAGTTTCATTTAATAGATCAATCACATATTTTCGCTGTGAGACACTGATTCCTTTTTTTTGATCTAGCAAACTCCATGCCTAACAAAAATCTCATCTGGCCAAGGTCTTTTACTTCAAATTCAGTAGCCAGGACTTTCTTCAACCTTGCCATTTCAAATACATCATCGCTTGTTAGTAAAATGCCACATACACAATTAAGATGGTTTTCTTCCCTTCTTTGGATTGTTTAAAGAACATGGTATGATCCGAACGGCCCTGTTGATATCCTTGACCCTTTATCACTTTAGCAAATCTGTCAAACCATGCTTTTGGAGACTGTTTCAACCCATATAATGATTTCTTTAGCTTACAAACTTTTCCTTCCTCACCCTGTTCGTAAAACCCTGGTGGTAAGGTCATAAAGACTTCTTCCTCTAACTCACCATTTTAAAAGGCAATTTTTATGTCAAATTGTTGTAGTGGCCAATCTAAGTTGGCTGCCAAAGAGAGTAAGGCTCGTATTGTATTTAGTTTTGCCACATGTGCAAAGGTCTCTGTGTAGTCAATTCTATAGTTCTGAGTAAACCCTTTTGCAATAAGTCGTGCCTTATACCATTCTACCGTACCATCTATATTATAATTTACTGTGAATGCCCATTTGCATCATACTGGTCTTTTTCCTCTCGGTACCTCCACCACGTCCTATGTCTCGTTCTTTTCAAGAGCTCTCATTTCCTCTAATACTGCTCCCTTCCACTCAGGTTTTGAATAGCCTCATGAATATCTTTTGAGATTATGATCCTATCAAGGTTAGAGGTAAAGCACGATATTTGGTAGATAAGGCATTATAGGACACAAATTTTGATATAGGATGAAGAGTACAAGAACGTGGTTATTTTCTCATAGCAATAGGAAGATTTAGGTCATCAGAATTTATTACCTGGTCATGGTGGGTTGGATTTGTCAATGGGTCTGACTCCTTTGGTGTTTCGGGTGTGAGGTTCTCTTGAGATTGTGGCTTTCGCCACCTTGAGTAAACCAACACTTCTTTTTGTTTCTTTTCATCTTCCCCCAAAGGTGAGAGGGTCATAACATCGGTAGCCTTTTTGAGTAGGGTAATAGCCAAGGAAGACACATTTAATGGCTCGTGAATCTAATTTGGTGTGATTATGAGGGTGGACATGAACAAAGGCAGTGCACCCAAACACTCTTAATGGCAAGTTAGAAATGAGTCTTGAGGTGGGTAAGGATGCCTGGAACTTTTGAACCGGTGTGATAAAGGATAGGATACGGCTAGGCATTCGATTGATTAGATAGGTAGTTGTTAGGATAGCATCCCCCACTCCCCTGCGTCGACTCAAGATTCGGCCCCTCACTTCATCGAGTTCGCGATTCAACCCTACCAAAAACTCAAAAACCCGTTCACTTTCTACCTTCCTCTTGTAGCGTGTGTTGTCGTTAGGGCATCACCAAGCCTCATCTGAACTTAGATTGAGTTCTTGCCAAAGCCACACCATTTCCATATAATATTCAGTGACTTTCCTTTCACCTTGTTTCAGTTGACACAATCTGGTCTTGATCTCAAAGATTTGGGAAGCATTTTCAACATCCGAGTAGGTCTCCTGAACGACTTCTCGAACATCATGTGTCGTCGGCAAAAACAAATAGGTCTTTTCGATTGAGGGCTGCATCGAGTTCATCAGCCATGTGGTTACCATTGAATTTTTGAATCTCTAGCGTTGCAGAGCCAACGTCTCAGTGGTTAGTGGCTTCTTCCAAGGTTTTAAAAATCGGACCGAATCAGCTGATCCGATCAGAAAAATTTGAACCGGCCAGTGACCTGGTTCAATTTTACCTAATAACCTCTATGTATAAAACTGACCAGTTTATCAACGAACCAGTTGATTTTTTGTTGAACCGGTCTAACCAATCTGTCACTGTACAGAACTACAGATATCACTAAAGGCTACTTCAAGTTTCATTTCATCGAACCCTCTCAGGTTTCTCCACGCCTCTTCACTGTCTTCTCTTCACCAACTTCTAATCTTCTCTTCAACATCTCTCACTGCCTCCATAGATGTAGAAATCGAGCTCTTCTCTTCAAACTTCAAATTTCATTTCATCGAACCCTCTCCTCGCCTCTTCACTGTCTTCTCTTCACCATCTCTCACCGCCTCCATAGATGAAGAAATCGAGCTCTTCTCTTCTCAAATCAAACTCTCTCCTTGCCTCCACCATCTTCTCTCTTCTCATATCTCATTTCTAACCCCTTTTGCCTACTTATTTCAACGAATTGCAGAGGCAAGCTACGAAGGACGTTGCATTATTGCAAGACTTAATTTGATAAGAATTAAGGAGCCCACAGTTGTTGCTATTGCATATGGCTTGGACAAAAAAGCGTTAAGGAAAGGAGAGCAGAGTATTCTCATCTTTGATTTTGGTGGAGGAACTTTTGATGATTCTTTGGTGACGATTGAGGGGATTTTTTAGGTGAAAGTCACAGCTAGTGACACTCATCTTGGGGATGAGGATTTTTATAAACAAGCTTATGAATCATTTTGATGAATGGGTTTTGTCAAGTTTGAGCATATCCTGTGCCCATTCCAGGTAGTTTCTCCTGTTTAGTTTCTCCACTGTGAGATTGAATGAGGAAGACTCCACATTTTGTGTGGCTATGGTAGGGAGCACCTCCCTCTTGTTATCGAGAGTTTCATAGGGAATGGAGCTGCTGGTGGTGACAATCAGTGAAGATGGCGGTCACACCCGCTCTGATACCATGTCGAAAAATAGAATGGAACAAGAATGACACAGTGAATTACAAGGTTCAGTTAATCCACCCTCCTTCCATGGGGACGAACAACTTCTCTTATATTTCTTCTTTTTTTCTATACAAGATATAGTTTTATAATGTACAAACAAGGTTCTAATTTAGGAAAGAAACCCATCTACGGAAGGATATAATGAGGGAAGATTGCCTCCAATTTAGGAAGATCAAAATAGAAGGAAATCCCTCAATCTCGTGATTTCCACAACAATGATATGCCATCTTTCAGTAGAAGTTACGCTTTTCTTTTTCATTGCTGGAATCCAACTTTTGACAAAGAAATCATGCTACAGAAAAGAACTATAAATAATCTGCCCAACGCTCACTACGTGCAACAATATGACAAGCACTCTATAGCTAAAACAAGAACGAATTTAACTGTTGAAGGAACTCTGAATAAGTTAAGCATCCAACATTGATGCCAAGCAAAAAAAAGTGTGTGTGTGTGTGTGTGAGAGAGAGAGAGAGAGAGAGCTAGATTATCGTTACACAACTGTATGGACCCACCAGGTGGAGAAGTAACCGTCACCCATCCAAAATAAAATAATATAGTAGCCATTGGTTACAATTTATAAATCACCAGCCAAAGAAAACATGTATAAAAGAAGATCCATCCAATATGTAATCCTTCATGCTTTGAAAATGAAATGTGCATCTCTCACACTCAAATCAGTGAAAAGGCATTAAGCAACAATTTACCTTTGAATTGACATTGGGATTGCAGTTTCGCCTCCATCGTACTGAATATATTAGTAATCACATGTCTCACAAGTCAAGAAGATCAATCTTTCCTGACGTGGAACAAATCTTATCTCATTAGTTTCAACTTAAAGATGAGACAACAAAGCCTTCAAGATTCACAAAATGTATGTGTCATAAGAAAAGTAAATGGTCACGTTATCTCATGAACAGCAATCCGAAGTCTGATTTCCATCTAACACCTGCTAAACTCCTTATCATTTTAGACGAGTCCTGAAGTGTACAATTGCACTGGGTCAAAAAATTAAAATCACATGCCAAAGGCTATATTCAATTCCATTAAATAAAGAACCAGAAAGAACTACAATTTGCATGTTGTGAAAATGCAAGCCTTAGACTGCATACTTCCAAGGGAAACATGATCAGCACTTGTTTAATTAAAGCCTATAACAAGAACATCAGTCCTTTCTGCATTATCTCATAATCAACATCAAAACTTTGTAATATTACCGGTAGATTTTAAATTCCAACGTGGTAGGAAGCAAATAAAAAGTAGGTCAAACAAACTTTTCCAGACAGAGATCAATTATACTTCAATCCTAAAAGCAATTGAGATCAAAATATAACTCAATAACCTATTGCAGCACGGATACCAGCAAGGAGATTACCATGAAAGATTTAGATCCAAGATATGACATAAACATAATACAAATACATCATAAACACTATACCAATTAGTAGATTTCTCCCTAAGATTGGAAGGCCTTGGCCCATAAAGCATAGAAATGATTCGCATCTTTAAGATTCTCATAAATAAGACATTATGTCTACTGAAATAGTAGCTGAACTGTCATGTTGTCAGTAACTAAATATATACTGACTAAGCAAAGATTTGATGATCAGAATTGCTCATGCAACAGGTATTACAAGAACTATTTGAAACCTCATAAATTCATGTAACACATGTCAAGCTTAATCGCATGTTGATCTTATCTTCATGCATGCAATCAAGAGGACTCGTTCAACAACCTACATGAAGTCTATAGTAATGATAAAAGCTTTACGAGCACTTAAAACTCTGATTTCTGCAGAACTCAAAACTAACAGTTTCCTCAACTCAAACATGGTATCATAAGAAACATTAATTAGCATGTGCACAAGAACACAATCAAGCATCGGACATGTTTACTGTCTCAGCCACAAAATATCATGCTTATGAACCTCAGAATTTTTTCTGAAGGGAAATTTAAACAAAATAGTACTTTGTTTATAATTGCAAAGAGAATGCAAAAAATCTTTCAATTAGGTAAACCCTTTATTTCTTATTATTGGAAATGAAACACTGCTACTTCAGCTACAATGCACTGTAACAGTTCCTTGCTAATTCTACTATTATCTGACAGTGAGCTAATATTACATGTCTATCATAAAAGAAGCAAGCCTTCTCCTCCCAAAGGAAGTCAGAACCTGAGAGAAACTCATGGTAAGCCACGAAGCTCCTGGATTGCAGTCTTAAGCACCTCATCTCCAGCAACTTGTCGCAACTGTCTTATGAGAATATTCTTGGCCAACTTCCCATCCTGTAATAAGCCATGTGCATAACTCTCCAAGCACAAATTACAATCAATAATATGAGTGAAGCAAGATTTCTGTGCTCTTTACCTTAGAAGCATTATATAAAGTCTCCACTTCCTGGCATTTGGAGGGAGGAAGCAAGTTTCTGATTTTTTTACAAAGTTCTTGGAGGGAATACCTCATCGAGCTCCTCACATGACCTAACAAACAAAAGTGATGAAATTCCTTCCAAAATGGAGTTCAGGAAGAGGTAACCACAACTAAAAGCAGAAACGGGGGTTTACCTTGCACTGAATTAGAAAGTTTGAAGCTCAAAACACACTCGGGTATAATGTGGCTATTCATATTACTTGACCAAACAGTATACCACTTGGGATTCCTAGGATCATCAGCACCATTATCATAGTGAACACTAGAAGGATAAAACTGCTTAGATCTCAGTTCCACTTTCTCTACATTTCCTAGTATTACTTTACACAGCATAACATGCTTTTCACCATTACTATCCGCCTCAGCCAACTTAGCACTGAAGAAACACAAACCCACGAATAAAACTAATCATCAGTAACCCTAACACTAAAAAGACATTGTACATTCACAAATAGCAAGATTCACCTCTCAAATGGCAATGCCAAAGGAGACAGCAAAATACCAGACCGGTAAGGTTCAACCCCAGCAAAGTTCTTGCCACGCACCCCAAACCCATACGCTAAAATGTTATCAACAACTTTCGCAGAAGCACCATGCCAAGCATACACCATATTGCACGAACCACGAAGAGCCCTTGTAAGCTCAGTTTGCTTCTCAAAAACCTCATAACGCGCTTTCTCCAAGGGACCCACGCGAGTGCACTGATAAATTGCCGTAATAGTAACACCTGGATCGACCCCCCTCATTCCAGATAAAAAGAAGTCCTTATACATAGAGAAAACGATCTCACCTTCTGGCAGTAACCTCGTACTCGGCCATCTAGATGTTTCCACTTCAGGCAAATTTACAAAATCCTGCCGTTTTGATCCTTCAAAGTCGTCGTCATCTTCCTTCTTTGTCGAACTCCCCTCGGCCTCTTGTTGACCTCCCTCCATTTGCTGTGCTTTAGTAGAATTTCCATCAACCATAACCTCGATTTTGATACTCTGAACCTCCGGTTCCTGCAAATCATCGTCACCGTCCTCGCAGACCCAAACTTGAGGGAAAAAACACTTCCCCTTCACATCAATCCAAGCAATTGATCTCTGTGCCCCACTCTCCAGATCAACCTGCAACATACGCAACAAATCAAACAAATAACTCACGCCACCAATTGAAGCGTCGGCGACCGTCTTCCCCTCGGCGAAAGCAACTTTCAGAGATTCGACCACTTCTTCGGGACAGTCCTGCCACTTTCCTTCACCGCTAGAGTACATGAACTGAAGCGGCGCAGCACTAAGCTTGAAGTTGGCATGGTTCTGAAGCAGCAATTGGACGCAGCCGTGATTCACTCGAGGACTCGACGAAGACGATTCTCTCGGCGGAAGCCTAACAGTCGGGTACTCGACCGCGGTCTTGCACTCGCCTTCCATCTCGTCGCAGACGCAAACTTGGGGGAAAAAACACTTCCCCTTCACATCAATCCAAGCAATTGATCTCTGTGCCCCACTCTCCAGATCAACCTGCAACATACGCAACAAATCAAACAAATAACTCACGCCACCAATTGAAGCGTCGGCGACCGTCTTCCCCTCGGTGAAAGCAACTTTCAGAGACTCGACCACTTCTCCGGGACAATCCTGCCACTTTCCTTCACCGCTAGAGTACATGAACCGAAGCGGCGCAGCACTGCGCTTGAAGTTGGCACGGTTCTGAAGCAGCAATTGGACGGAGCCGTGATTCACTCGGGAACTCGCCGAAGACGATTCTTTCGCAGGAAACGTAACCAACAGGGACTCGACCGCGGTCTTGCACTCGCCTTCCATCTCCGGTTTTTCGCTGTTCGCTTAGCTTCTCGGAATTGGGGACAAGAACCGGGTTAAATCAGAAATGGCCGTTTCTGGGACCGCCTGTTATAGCATCAAGAAAAGCCTGACTTTCAGTGTATTTACTGAAACAGCCTTACATTGAGTCGGTTGCTGCTTGAAACTTTGAAGGGTAATTATGGGAATTACGACAATCAACCAATGTTGCTCCCAATGAGAGATGAGTGTGGAGACAAGATGCCACGATGAACTGACTTGTTGGCTAAGTTTCAATGTCATCCACGTGGGATTGATTTCAAAGTCACATCTAGTTACTACTATTGTACTAAAAGTCTCTTGTTATTTATTATACAAAATGTTTTAACATTTATATTTTATTTAATTAAGAATAATTATTATTAAAAATTAAGTTATAATAATTATAAAAATTTCATTGAAAATGACGTTCTTTGTTCATATTTTAAAAATATACTTTAAGACAAAATATTAAATTTAAAATTTAAAAGGTTCAACTGATATTAAATAATTAGAAAATATGATTAAAAGATATTGTTCTTATTCAAAGAATATAAGAAAATATGATTAAAAGAGATTGTTCTTATTCAAAGAATATAAAATTTAATTTAAAAATTGTTAAATAAACATCAATTAATTTTTTATTTATAAGAATTTATTAATTTAGATAAGTTAATGAATTTTAAACATAAAATTTTTTAAGTAAATTGAACTTGAAATTTGAAAACATAATAAAAAAATTGAATCGAAAAATTAGACGATTTAATATTTTTACAATTAAATTGACCAAACTGATTAGGTTTTTAATCGTTGTTATTTATTTTATTCACAATCTTTTTATTAATTAATTTTCATATTTAAGATGGACGTTAAGACACTATTGTAAATCAAATTCTGCTTCATTTCAATCAAAGGCTTGTATCTAACTTAACTTTCTTTAGATCCCAACCCTAATTTGTCTTTGTGGTATCGAACCTGCAATCTAAAACCGTTGAGATCTAATCTTAAAATCATAAGGAAAGTTAATAAGTGCAATTTAGAAAGTCATAACTCATAAGTAAAGATATAAAGTGCATTCCTTACTTATTACTCAAGCAAAGAATTAAAATTTTAATTTAATTAAATAAAGTTAAATTATTTGAATTCAAAATGATATTTAAACTTAAATCTAAAAAACTTAGAATTAATTTTAAAATTTACAAACTCGACAAAATTTAAAAATTTAAAATTCTTTGATAAACAAAATCTATTTTAACTCAAGTTAATTAAAAATTTTAATTGAATTCAAATTTTATAAAAATTGTAATTAATTTAATTTATTATTAAGCAAAATGATATGATCTAACTCGTATTTTTTGCCCTCCCTCATTATCGAGAGTACTTGTGCATGCAAAAATTGTTAAATTTGACGTATAACAATAATATAAAAATCGACATGGAAGTTAAATCTATTTTAAAGAGATTATTTTTACTAATCAAAAAAAATTAAAGTTTAATTTTAAAAAGTATTAAATAAAAACTAATTAATTTACTTTAATTTATAAAAATTTATTGATTAATTCATAAATAAATATATTTTTATAAAATAATTATTAATATAAATCGAATAAAAATTAAAAATTAAAAAAAGAACATTTTAATTTTTTACTATTTAACTAATCAAACTGGTTTCGCTTTTAATCATTTACATATAGTCTTTAGAAAGCTCGAGTTGTTTACTATTAAAAATGATAAATTTGGCCCGATCCGTTGTGCCCGGCTCGGGTTTGATCAAGTTATAGGCCGAAACTGCTCGATCCGATCGAGCCATGGGTTGGACACGGATCAAGACTATCCCAGCCCGGCCCTGTCCCTACCCAGACCGGAGGCTATAAATAGCTGACGGGCTAGTTAGCCCATAGCCCGTCCCAACCGCCCAATGTTATCCCTATTTATTATAACGAAGAAAAAGACGGAAAAAATGGGGGTGGGTTGTATTTGGATTGACGAATCTATCCGAACAACGTTGTTTGACTCGGAAGTCGGAAGATATCTCTATTACTTCGGGATTGAAATAGATAAAACCAACACTAACTCATGACGTGGTTATCTCTGACGAACATCCTGTCACTATACAAGTTACAACAAAGACATACAAACTCACCTATCTTTTAGCTGATGATAAGCACCAATTACTAAGCTACTAACATCCGAATTCTCTTCCCGGGTCTCCCTTGTTTGGTAACAGAGTGTCTGCGAATGGGTGCTGTAGTTATGGCGGATTCATCTCTCCCTCCTGACTCTCTTTTCCTCGGTTTTGACAGCTCTACTCAGTAAGTCTTTCTCTTTCTGTATGTATCCTTTTAGACTTAGTTATTCAATGTAAAGCCCTCACATTCAACTTACCCAGATGGCCAAGTTCGAGTCTTTGTATGTTTTCCGTTGATGGGTTTACTTGGGTTTGTGTGTCTCTCTTATTCCCTTGAGATTTTGATTGTTTAAGGTCCTTGAAGGCTACCGTTTTGGACTCCAATCTCAATGTCGTTAAATCAGAGCTAGTAAATTTCGACTCTGATTTGCCACATTACAAGACCAAAGATGGAGTATATAGAGACCCCACTGACAATGGCAAGATCGTTTCACCTACATTGATGTGGATAGAAGCTCTTGATCTTGTTCTTCAGAGGCTTTCTGAATCAGGATTGGACTTTGAGAAAGTGGCTGCTGTTTCTGGTAGTGGACAGCAGCATGGAAGTGTTTACTGGAAAAAGGGAAGTGATGCAATACTTTCATCGTTGGACCCCAGGAAGCGATTGGTTGATCAATTTGGTGATGCCTTTTCTGTTAAGGAATCGCCGATATGGATGGACAGCAGCACGACCGTGCAATGTAGGGAGATAGAGAAGGCTGTTGGTGGTGCATTGGTGTTGGCTCAAATTACTGGATCAAGGGGATATGAAAGATTCACAGGACCACAGATTAGGAAGCTATATCAGACACAGCCTCATGTCTATGATAATACTGAGAGGATCTCACTTGTTAGCTCGTTTATGGCTTCTCTTTTTATTGGTTCATATGCTTGTATTGACCACACTGATGGGGCTGGGATGAATTTGATGGATATAAAGCAGAAAATCTGGTCAAAAGTAGCTCTAGAGGTTTGTGTTGTGTATGTTCTGTTGATTGTTTGTTGCTTCATTGATTCAGCTGCTAGATTTTTGTGCTTCATGCTTCATTTTTATTGTCAATGATAGGCAACAGCACCAGGTTTAGAGGAAAAACTTGGAAAGTTAGCCCCTGCTCATGCCATTGCAGGTCAGATTGCAGCTTACTATGCAGACAGGTTACTTCCAAAAGCAACATTGCCTCTGCATCTCCATCTTTGCCTCCCAATTTTACTGCTTAATCTTTTACTGGATTTAAAGTCTTTGCACTTAATGGTGGCTAATGCTATATCGTGCTCTACTTTTACTCGCTTATAGGGCATTTAATTCATTTGAAAGTGTGCATTACTAATGCTATAGTACTAGAAGCCTTCATGTGTCGTATTTCCATTTCCAGTTCAGTAAATATGTAACACATGATGGCTTCTTAAATCTCTGGACAGGTACAATTTCAGGAAGAGTTGTGTGGTTGTTCAGTGGTCTGGAGACAACCCCAACAGTCTAGCAGGTTGATCTTTGGCTCTTTATGTGATTTGTACCATCATTATTTGACACTTGGCATTGCTTAATTCATTATTACCATAAATAATATAGCTAAACTGAGCATTTCTGGATAGTACTAAACTTTTCAAGTCTCAAACCTGCAGGTTTAACTCTGAGCATTCCAGGGGATCTGGCAATTAGTCTTGGCACTAGTGACACTGTAGGAAAACCAAAATTTCACTGTCTTCTATACTGTGCCTAAAATGTTTAGTTATCACATTCCTGTCATGGATATCTGTTAAGCCCACAAATGGTGTATGTTACTGTTATGATCCTCCCTTGTTCCTGAAAAAGGATGTGGAGATATAAAAAGCCATCTGAGTGTTTTTCCTGAGCTTCAAACACTGAGAAAAGGAAATTTCCACTCCAAGATATTGAACTTCCCATATCGAGTGCATTTATCTTTTTCCACTCTCTGTTCTTTTCTTTGTTTTATTGAATCCTTCCATAACTGGCTTATCTCGTTTTTTCCTATTAAGGTTTTCGGGATTGCAAGTGAGCCTCAACCTCGATTAGAAGGCCATGTTTTCCCCAATCCTGTGGACACTAAAGGGTACATGGTAATGTTGTGTTACAAAAATGGTTCTCTGGCTCGTGAAGGTACTGATATAATTCTTCATATTTCAGCAGCTTCATTTAGCAGCTTTCATTATCTGACAACTGTTGTGATCAGATGTGCGCAATCGCTATGCTGAGAAGTCTTGGGATGCCTTTGAAAAAAGTCTGGAGCAAACATCACCACTTAATGGTATTTATGCATGCTAATAATATTTTTATGGCAGGTTTTGATGTTTTCTTTCTCCATTTCTCACTCTGATCTCTGCAATAGCTGGAAAGGTTGGTTTCTACTATAAAGATCATGAGATTCTTCCTCCACTTCCCAGTGCGTACTTGAAACTTTCTACCCTTAATAAGATCCATTTCTTTCTTCACGATCAATGATTATATTTTGTATCTGCACTTTTTCCATCTCTCCAAGGGGATGTATATTCCTACTGCTTCAGCATTATTACCATAATCATAGACTTATAGCTACCTCTGCACCCAGTTGGCTTTCATCGCTATATACTCCAAAATTTCATGGAAGGTGGTCTGGAAGGGCTGACCGAGCAGGAAGTGGAAGCATTTGATCCCGGTTCCGAGGTCGTTACTCTAAGTAACCGGCATTTGAGATTAAGATTTTGAGGCTTGGCTTTCTAATTTCTTTGATTCGGCAGGTTCGAGCATTGGTGGAGGGCCAGTTTCTCTCCATGCGAGGTCATGCTGAACGATTCGGCATGCCTTCCCCTCCAAAACGAATAATAGCTACTGGGGGAGCATCAGCTAATAAAAGCATTCTGAAAGCTATTGCTTCGATATTTGGCTGTGATGTCTATACTGTTCAGAGACCTGGTATGTGAGTTACTGCTTTTCAAGCTAGAACGTTCTCTCTTGAGTTTGCATAATGGAAATCCTTTTCTGGGGTGTTTTGACTTGCAGATTCTGCTTCGCTTGGAGGTGCACTGAGAGCTGCCCATGGTTGGCTTTGCAATAAAAAGGGAATCTTTGTACCTATAGCCTGCTTGTACGAGGGAAAGAATACAGCTCTCAGCAGCAAGCTTGCAGTTAGTGCCGGAGACCAAGAATTGGCTCACAAGTATTCTTTGTTGATGAAGAAGAGGATGGAATTGGAGAATCTTCTTGTCCAGAAACTAGGACGGTCCTAAGTAGCAGATCATCCAATAATACCTTATAGTGAGTTATGTTGTTATTATTTTGTCTTCAAAATTCTTTTTTTTTCCTGAACATTATTATACTTTTTACTCTTTTTTAGAATTAGAATAATATTATTTTGATTATATTTAATAAAATGAAATTATTTAATTTTAATTTAGGTTAAATCAAATAAACCTTATTTTAAAATAAATTTAAATTTGACACTACCTCAATTTTTTTATTCTAGATTTTAGGGGAAAAAAGTTCATTATATTGGTTCAACCGTAAAATTTTTTTAACTTTCTGAATTGATTTATTTTAACAGCTCTTGTTGTTAAAAAATGATCAATTTATTAATTAACCGGTTAATTTTTTTCTAAATTAATAAGTTTTTATAAATTAAAATTAATTAATTTTTATCTAACAATCTCTTATTTTAATTAAACTTCAAATTATTTTAATTAATACACGTGAATATAACAACTTCACGTGTATGAATTATGGTAGTTGATACTGATGGGTGAAAAAATTATTTAAACCCTATTTTTAAAATTTTAAATTTTATATTACAATTAATTAATTAATTATACTCTATCAATAATAAATATATATTATAGGTTTATAATATATTTCGTTTCAGTAAAATTTTTACTGACTATTATTGTTTTTGTTACTTTATTAACAGAATTGTAATAATAATATAACATAGCTATTATAGATTTAAAATGTTAATTTGTTAATTTAAATCCATAAATGAGTCATTAATCAAGTAATTTTTCTCCTAAAAATGAGGAGATAAAATTTATAAATTATACTAAAAAAAGAGTTATTAATAAAGAGTAGATTTTATCCAAACAAGAATAATAATAATAATAATAATACCAAGTAAAAATTTCCCTGATATACATGATCTGGAAAAGTCTAATAGTACGCAATCTTACCCCTAATTAATAAAGATGTTATTTTCAAACGACCCATGTTAATGAAGAAAAAAATTAAAATAAAATAACTAAATAAATAAAAAAATATTAATAATGAAGAAAAAATGAAAATCAAATAAAATATCTATCAGCTACAAATAACTATATTTCTATCAATCAAAAATCAAAGAGTAGATTCTATATTTCTATCAATCAATATCAATGGGCCCATTTCAAGTACGTGAAGCACAAGCCACGCAACCAGGAAGGGGACACGCTGCTTTTTCAACAAGTGCCCGGTTTACTGCCAAAGAACGGAGAGCAATGAATTGGAAGCGTATGTAGTGCCCACCATTACTACCTTGAGGCTTGAAAAAAAGTTCAAAAGGTATAAACAAGCCTAATTTATGATTCCTAATGAATAAAAACTGTTAATTCTAAGTTTCCAAAATTTGTCTGAGTTCAAAGTCAAAAGATCGAGTAACCAAGTGGGGTGTGTGAAGGATAAGAAGAAGATGATCATAAAATGGAAAAGCCATGGATGCCGTGCTCCTTTATAAATAATAAAGATAAGAAGAAGAAACGAAAGCAACACCCTCCTATATAAATAATACACCTACTAGGTTAGTTCCAAAAGGTTATTACTGCAATCCCAACACTCTAAAATCGAAACCCGACAGATACAAGAAGCCCCACTTCTTATCTTATACTTCCTGCCGTCTTCTTTGGAGGACATGCATGTCCTAGGCAACATCTCCACTGTTTCATGAACAGAAAACGTTATCCCATTTAATAAAACTACGTCAAGCAACTGGAGCAGGCAAACAGACATGGTAAACCCTTTACAAAGACAACCATTATCAACTGCTGGCTCAAACATGTTTGTTTGCCGGATTCTGCAACAAATTGCAGATTCAAGATCATGGAGGGAAAATCTAGATATCACATCGAGATTAACAATTTTCTCAAGCAAAATGCTCCAACATGTTAGAAACAGAATAATCTTTTGTTAGGAATCACTGCTAGATATGAGATATCACAGACAATGGAAAACACAAGGGACATAACATCTGAATAAAATTATGCTAGGGGTGCATGATACCTTACCGTCACTAACAGCAAACCAAGTACTTGATGTCATATGAGTACTAATCGTTTTGTTTTGAATATGTGTTTAAACAAACCATTTGCTCGAAATTCCAGAGGTTTTAGCCGTCACAATGACACCTGGCATCTTAGTACCAGACATGTTCAACAATAGCATTAAACTTTCATGAGTGATTATTAGGAGAAAGTCAGCTAAGGAATCTTGGATTTACAAAGAAACCAAAATAATAAGAGCTAGGTGTTAATTAGAGCGATAATGTAGGAAACACATAGCTAAAACATTGTGCAATTTGGGGGCAAATTCCCAGTTGGAGTACAAGAATTACAAGTATTTGATCCATGATTCTTATTGTGTTACTGTGAAACTTGCAGAATAGGGTTAGTTCGTCTGCTATTTCCAGTAGGATAAGATGAAAAACAGTTCTAGAGATAAATAACTTTCACGTCAATTATGGATGATGCAAACAGGGAATCTCAACCATTCAGTTGAGAATATGATGTTGCCAGAAAATGAGCAATCAACAAACTTATTCCGACTTTCATTGAGTAGCAGTTGACTTAATGTAGAATCAACATAAACCAAATAAAAGTGGTCACACAAATCCAGATGGATGAATTCAATCCATACGAAATTTGATATCAAACTCCTTGGACCCAGTTAAATCACAATCTTAAATGGCAAAGCTTGCAGCAAGAAAATATGGATCACAGATTTAAGTGTTGATTATATCAGCTCCAATTAACAGCAAACGGAGACTCATCGATTCTGATCACTACCCGAATTCATAAACGTGCATGCTTGACATTGGAGCATGTTAAAGGAATGACTTTTCCTACTCGTCTCATATCATTATGCCAAACGTGACAGTAAGCAAAGCAAAGAGTATCTGGAGCAAACGTTAGTTGAACATTTCAATGTTTCATAATAAAATGCTTCAATTGTCATTCTTAAGGATAGTTCTTATCAAACTTAAGTTCCAAATTAATACGATAGTGACGAGAAAACTAAGAATAGACCAGTTAATCTTCCACCGACAACATAAAATCCACATTCCGCAAAAATCAATCTGCCTCCTAAGCTAACCCAACCAGACCCAGCCAATACAACTGAAAGCAAGAGGCCATACAATTGGAAACATATATGGACCACACAAAATGAAAATGGTGCACTAACCATACCCCAACCTCTCATTTACAATCACACACACACCAATTGTTCAGATCCCAACAAAAACCCAAGAATCATTACTTCCTTGGAACAACAAACAAATGAAAACTACTCAACAAACATATGATTCTCTGGCAGCTAAACATTCAACAACAAATGAGCAAACAAACGAACACAACAACGAATACAGACAAAACAAATAATGAAGAAAAAAACACAGATCACATTATGAGACGTGGAAAAGCAATATCACCATAATTTTTTTCACGAAACAAAATCGAAACATGGAAAATTGAGAGGAAACGTACATCAACCGCCGGTCAGTGACCGTTCAAGCTAACCAAGGAAAAAAAACGAGATGGGTACAAGTAACAACGTATTTTTCATACATATGTGTGGAAAATTCATCATTCCTTTATCATCTTTGGCTCTGCATTTCGATGCAATTAAAAGCGTACCCATGATCGACGACGACGACTTGTGCGCTCCTCCTCGTCCTCCATTAATGAAAACCCAGAAATAAAACCTTAAAAAAAACAGAAATCGAAAGGGGTGTGGTTGGTTGGTCTCTACTTTCTTCTTCTTCTTCTTGTATTTCCTCTTTTTTTGTTTTTTTTTTTTGTTCTGAGAGAGTAATAGAGATGAGCTATGTATAATGGTTTGCCTGGCTCCATCCTGTCTGCCTTCTGAGCACATCTACTGCATTTGTTGTTTGTACTGCCTATCGATGAATGCTCCAAAAAGACCTTCGATTTAGGGAGGCACAGGAAGAGGGTAGCTCGTGGTGTCCAAGGGCTGCTCGGTCATTCCACGACAAAAACATGTTCCCATGATCAAGAAGAACAACAACAGCCATTACAGGAGAACAGTGCAACCCAGTTGAGCCCAACAACAAACACATACCTTACCTTAGGGGAAAACCCAAAAAAAAAAGGGAAAAAAGAAAGAAAAAAGCTGTCTGGTTCTTGGGTGTCTTAGAGAGTAGTACTAATAACTAAGTAGTAATAAAGAGGGAAAAAGCAGAGGAGAGAGTGTGGAAGGGCAGAGATGGTTTGTCTTGACAAGGGTCTAAAAAGGGTAAATTCGATTGGCCTAAGAGAGGCAGTCAGTCTCTGGAGGCTTTTGGGCTTTTTGGAGACTTCGGTGAAACGCCACTTTCAACTTTCTCTTTGTTCCTCTTCCAAAACATTCACTGCCTTGTCCTTCTCCCCTCTGCCTCTTCAATCTTTCTCACTTTTTTTCTTTTTTTTACCCATTGTACTCTAGAATCTAAAAAGAAACAGAAAATTAAATAAAAGAGAATATTGTTATCAATTATTATTTTTTAAAAAATTAACTAAAACTGTTAGTAAATATATAAAATTAATTAAGTTGGCCTCACACAACAACTTAAGTTATTGTGGTGAAACGGTCATTTAATATGGTATCAGAGCTTTTGTGACCAAGTGGTCGTGAATTCAAATCCTACCACCCATCTATTATTCAGCACAAGGTAGAGTGAACCTGTGCAAGTTTCAAAGCTCAAAGGGCTTTCACTTGAGGGGGTATGTTAGTAAATATATAAAATTAATTAAGTTGGTCTCACAAAACAGTTTAAACTATTGTAGTGAAACGATCACTTAACAAAAACATTTACGATGATTGTTATTTACTTGAGAGATTAATTGATCTGAATTTTTCTTATTTGACTCTTTATTTTGATCTTTGTATTTCAAAATGTAATCATTATATTATTAAATCAAATCTTTAATTAACAATTTATTAATTTTTAATAGTACTTAATTATGAATACAAATATTTTTTAAAAATAATTGAAATTTTAAATTAATAAAATTCAAAATATAAAACAAATTCAATTCGAACAGTTCAACCTAAAAATTTTGAATTATTCAACTTTTCGATTCGATTTACTTTCATAACTTTTGTTGTTAAAAACTAATCAATTTATTAATTAATTAGTTATTTTTTATAAATTAATAAATTCTCATAAATAAAAATTTTAATTAACAATTTCTTTTTCATTTAAACTTTAAATTCTTCAATTACCCAATTCGCGCGCAATAATTAGTTTTAAAATTAAGAAAAGGTTAAACCTAAGTGATTGTCATTATATATTATAAATTATGTTTTATCTTGTAATTCAATAAATAAAGTAAAGTATCCTTATCTGTGCGAATTTTTTAATATATATAATTATTATTATAGGTAGTTAGTGATTTAAGAAATTATTATTTAACTTTGACTTGGTAGATGGTAATGTCAGAAAAATGAAAACAACCTTCTAACTCCCACACCATACCTTCAATGTTATGCCTCAACAATTTCAATTTTTATATGGTCACCATTTAATACCCTCTTCGCATAGTTTATTATTATTATTATTATTATTTTAATAAACATACAAAATTATAAGTTATAATTTTTTAAAGAATTATGTAATTTTGTCTAGACTTTTGCTTGATTGCATACCAACCAAAGACGCCCGGAACCGATTGAGCCAATGAGAAATGGTCGTACTACTACAAGCCAGCACAAACATATGCCAACTATCAAACATAAGTTCAAGAGCCTCCACCAACCTTTAGTAATATAATTATTAAAAAAACTTTAATAATGAGTGTATTTAATTAAAAAGTGTTTAATGATGAGAGGTAGTTGATTAATGTGTTAGGGAGTCAAGAGCCGTCCTCTCTCTCTCTCTCTCCAATTGAAAGTGATTTTTTCTTTTTTATTTATTTTTATTTACAACAACAGGAGAGTGCACACAAAAAATATATCTTTTTTTTCAATTATATAAAATAAATATAAATATGTGAATAAGATTTAATAAAATATAATAGGAATATCATAAACAGAAAATAGAAGATCTGAAATAGTTAGCTTGCTATGCTATGCTATGCTATGCCTTAAACGTTCATGCACTTGTGTGATTTTTTTTTTTTTGTTGCTCATGAGGTGTTCTAGGTGGGTCCCAATTATGAGAAGACACCTTTAAGTCATTTACACCTAGATTAATCCCCGCTCTAATTGGGTAGGTCCCTTGCGGAAGGCAAAGCTCTGGCTCCAAATTTTAAATGGCTGCATATATAAGGGGGGTTCGAACTTGCGACCTCACTTAAGTCTGGAGAACTTGTGTGGTTGTTAAAAGAGAGATCTATCTTTCTCTATCACCCAAAAACAGGATCTTACCCCTTTTGCCTATGCATACCAAACCCTAATTGTATATATTTAATTGGATTAATGGAGCTCCTTATAATTTATTTTTTTAAAATCATTTTTTCACAATCATATAAGTTCTTCTATTATATTTCATTAATTCTTTATATATTAATTTCTTAAAATAATACAGAATTTAAAAAAATCGTTTTGAGTTTGAGACGAGTACAAATTAATTAGATTTTATATTCATCTGTCTGGCGCTTGAATTGTCTTATCATTTATCACCTCCTGGCTTTGCATTTGTAGTTTCTTGGATCGAGCGTTGTTGCAGTTAATTAGAAATTAAAAAGTTAATTTGTAATTCGATTCAACCGGCCTCTCCCATGCACTGACCAATTTACCCTTATGCAAAAATCTATAAGTTAATTAAGACTTGTTCTTATCAATTTTTTTTTGTTTTTCTTTTGTATAAAGGGAAACAGAAAATAAAATTACAAGGTAAGTCTGGAGAGATAGATCCCCGACAAATTCTCTAATAAGATACGGTGGCATCCTGTGAGTGTAGTGTCAAAATAGATGACTCCAATATCAAAGCGGACAACCTAGGTAGCTGTTCTTATCAATTTTAAGTGTGATTTAAAGGGATTGGGTTTATATAAGTAATGTTTTAAAAACTTGATCAGAAGTTAAACAGATAAAACAAAAGTTTAAAATTTAAAAAATTCAAGTGGTATTAAATTGATAAAATATAAATCTAAATTTTAAAAAATTCAATTTAAAGTTAAACCGATAAAATAGAAATTTAAAATTTGAATCGTTCATTTTTTTCAATTCTATTTTCAACTTTTGGATTCTATTGTAAAAAATTAATTAATAATAAATTTTTATAAACTAAAATAAAACAGTTAATTTTTATTTAAAATTTAAATTTTTATAAATAAAAATAATTTTTTAATTATATTTTAAATTTTACGAACTAAATTTTTTAAACATTTAATTTCTTATTTTACTAGTTAAAATCCTGATTTTTAAAATATTGAGGGACATGCAATCATTAATGGGCTAAAGAAGGGAACACAGGCACCGAGTCTTTCCCCAGTCCTTGGACAAGTATAGAGTCGGATTTGACGTACATTTAACTACAACTTTGAATTTCCCTTCATGGAAGGCCTTGTTTTGTCCGTTTAGCCCGTGAACTTCAAAAGGCTAACTTTTCCTCAAAACCGTCCCAGTGTGTTGGTAGTCTCAGGCACTTCTTATTCAAGAGGGAAACGACGATCCATGCTCTTGTCGATGCTCTGTAATGTTACTTTACCATCCTATAATTTATAGTTTAAAGGTCGATGAGTGGCCTCCCCATTAGCGACCATTAACGAGTGGTACAAACAGGAAATTGCTTTGCCATAAACCTGAAAAGGCAACTTTCTTAAGAACCACAAATTTTTGTTCTTTCAGTGTAACCCATCATTGCGATCACCTCTTTTCCCTTGGTGATCACAGAATGGATAAAACAGAGGTAAAAGTGGACATGTAATTATTACTCTACTTTGAACTTTCCTGTAAATCTGTCCCTTCTTGTACCTGGAGGACATGACTGTCCTGGATTATTATCTTCTTATCATAGAGAGACACGTCCTGCGATGCCTGGTCTTTTCTTACCAAAAACTGTTTCTTCAACCATGAATCTTATTCTAGTAGACATGAACCTATTCTAATGTTTTTTTTAATTTTATATTTTACCAATTTATGCTTGTTCCAAGTTGCTAGATGGAGATACAGTTACATCTACTTGGCAGAACAATCACTGGTTTAAGCACTAAACATGATTGACTGTTCTTGGCAGTCCAAATGCTTGTTATAATTTCCCCAAAGAATAGAAGAATCTCAATTTCTTTCTGCGAATTGACTTGGAACAAATACCATTTCCCACCCACAAATGCTAGATATATAGGGTACACGAATGGAGAATCATATGCCTGATGAGTCAGGACAACTTTTGGGTTCCAACATGTGAGTGGAGCTTCTTGGCCTCGCTATCTACGGTCACACAAGCTTAGTGTCAATCACATCCTTACAGCTACTACTCGAGAAAAAGCAATCAAATTTCACTTGTAAAAAAGCAAGAAAAAGAAAAGGGTTCTCCTTTCACTTCTGTCCCTAACCTAAAATGGAGACAAGAATGCTAATCAACCAATCCTTGATTGATATGTTTTTCCTGAGGATTAGCTTCGTTAAAGTAGGACCTCTTGTGCGTGAATCAATCATGCCACTGAGTTATTATAAGAATCAGGATCCACTTAAACACTTTGAGTGCAAAAGAAGAGCCAACGGGGTATCAGAACCTTCCACCCATGACCAATAATGTGCCTCTTTTAGACCCTCTTTCCACTAGGAAAGAGCAATGATAAAGAGCAAGAAAAAGCAAAAAGGAAACAAATGTCTGAAAAGTTAGGGAATGCCAAGCGTTACTCTAAAGCAGCTATGCTCGATCAAGTTCCTTCCATATCGACTCTTACAAGAGTAACAAGGAAACAAAAGAAAGGAAAGTAACGAAGAAATATACTGTAAATTACTCTAAGACAAAAGTCTATTAGGTGATATTCAGAGGCTAATCCTAGTCTATAGTAAACTCCTAATTTCAACTCAAGAATCAACTTGGTTTTTTATCTTAGTGATATTTGATGCCTCTTTGGCCTTACTTGACGACTTGCATGAATCGAATCTACAAGGGTCAGCCTCCAGCAGCAGCGGAACAACCTCGTTCATGGTTGGGCGAGAGGCTGGGTTCCTGCTGGTACATCGGACGGCAATCTTAAGAACCTCAATCATCTCATCCCTGCAAGTTTCCGATAAGCGTTTGTCCAATACCTCCATGACACCTTCCAAGGTGTTCACTTTTGTAGATACCCAGTACACAATATTTTTGTTCTCTCCAAAATCTGCCTCTACTGGCTTCCTCCCAGTTATTAGTTCCATCAATACCACCCCAAAGCTGTAGACGTCACACTTGGTGGTTGCTTTAGACAAATATGCATATTCTGTGACAGTGAAGAGTTTAAAGTTCAATAAAATGGATGGCAAATTAAAAAAAATTGATAAGGTTATCCTGAAAGAAGCATGTTCATGAATGACAGTAACAGATGGTTTTAATTCATAATCTAATTCAGATTTGCAATAGTAAATTACCTGGAGCCAAGTAACCGTAGGTTCCTGCAATAACAGTTGTGGTCGAATCCTTGCCTGCTCTGGCTTGCAAAACCTTTGCAATTCCGAAGTCTGCTACTTTTGGCTGACAGTTAACGTCAAGTAGGATATTGGTTGATTTTATGTCTCTATGAATGATCGGCGGCAACAGATCATGGTGGAGATATGCCAAGCCCTGAGCGACTCCAAGAGCTATTTGATGACGGGTAGGCCAATTCAGATCGATGGACCCTTTGTGAAGAGCGTCCCACAGGTTTCCGTTCCACATGTATTCATAAACAAGCAGGCTACAATCCAGACTGGAGAAGTAACAATACAACTTGACTATGTTCTTGTGTCTTATGCTCCCCAGAGTCTCTACTTCAGTTTTCAAGCTCTTGTCCAAAATCATCTGATCCTCTGAAACTGAATCTTTGGTTCTCTTACTCCATAGCCTTTTAACTGCAACAACCTCTTTACCACTTAAGTCAATTCTGTACACAGTTCCAGATCCCCCATGCCCCACTATGTTCTTATCAACCATTGCATCGAGGATTTCCTGTGGATTGAAACTTATTCGATGGAAACTCTTTAAATCGTATGAAAAGAAGGACGAGTACATGGTCTCGTCATGTTCCATTACATCTCTTGCTCTGCTGCATCGACGTTTTAGATATAGGAGACCTCCAACAAGAATGATAAATGCTGAGATTCCTATCACCCAGATGGAGTTTAGCTTCTTTCTGTTGTAAGTTCGAGAACAAATTGGAAAATTCTGGCGTGATGAATTAACAGAGACTGGTAGACAAAGACCTGGATTCCCTGCAAAGCTTTCTACCAACCCTCCTTTAATCAGTGAAAGAGGAATTGGACCTGAAAGACGATTGTTTGAGAAGTTGATGGAGTTTGGTAACAACTCGATGAGACTTTCTGGGATGGTGCCAGTCAAGAGGTTGTTGGAGAGATCGAGGACGTTGAGAGATTTTAACAAAGAAAATGACTCAGGAATAGAGGAATTCAACTTGTTGCCTTGCAAGATAAGTAGGTTTAGCTTCTTTAGATTGCCAATTTGAGCGGGAATGGGTCCAGACAGAACATTATTACTGAGGTCAATCTTTACTAGATTGATGGCCCCAGAAATTTCAGGAGGCAGAACACCTGAGATCAGGTTGTTTTGCATGAACAACTCTGACAAGTTTCTAGCACTTCCAATCGCTTTTGCAATCGGACCACTAAAATTGTTGTAACTCAAATCAATGATCGAAGCATGTGCTAGACCAAAAAGTTGTTCAGGTATTGACCCCTCCAATCGATTATGACTGACACGAAAACGTATAAGTGTCTTACATTGGGCATAGCTATCAGGCAACTCTCCGGTAAACATATTATCCAGGACAAGGAAGTACATTAATTTACCTGACTTGCAAACGTCTGTTGGCAAAGAACCTGACAGGCGGTTTTCTGATAAGTCTAGGACAATCATGTCTGACATGTGCCCCAGATTTTTCGGCACTTCACCTGTTAGAGAATTATCATAAAGTGATAATATGCGCAGGCTGGTTGAGTTTTCTATAGCACTTGGTATTTCCCCAGTGAGGCTGTTGTTGTAAACCTGCAAAACTTCCAGCTTGGGAAGTCGGCATATAGATTCTGGAATCTGGCCTGTCAACGTATTGACTGAGAGGTCCAGATCGATGAGCTCTGTCAAGTTTCCAAGTTCCTCGGGAATGATTCCTGAAAGGTGGTAGTTGTAGTAGAGCTCAAGCTGTTGCAAGTTCTTCAATAATCCAATCGCTGCTGGAATGGGGCCTGTAAGGAAATTCCCACTTAATTCAAGATCAACAAGAGAGGTCATGTTTCCAATTGAAGCTGGTATTGGGCCGTACAACATGCAAGTACTCAAGATCATAGTTTTGAGCTTTGTAAGCCTGGAAATGTTCTCTGGAAGTTGCCACAAACTGAGCTCGGCGTTTTCATTGAAGTCAAGTACCTCAAGGTTGGTGAGATTAGTAACTGACATTGGAAACTTGCCAGTGAAAAGGTTGTTGGACATGTGAAGTATCCGAAGAAACTTCAGAGGCGAGAAATCAGGAAGTGTTCCGGTGAGATACAGAAAACTCAAGTTGAGCTCTTCCAAAACAGTACAATTAACAATGCTGTGAAGAAAGTCGCCATGAAAATGATTGTTCCCGAGGCGAAGAACACGTAACTCAGGCAAATAAGAGCAAATCTCAGATGGGAAACGACCGGTTAATGACCAACCTGTCATGTCAACCTCCTCAACCTTTCCTTCACTATTGCAGCCAACCCCAGTAAAATTGCAGTACGGCTTCGCTCCACCAACCTCCCAGTCAGACAAGGCGTTCCCTGAAAGAGAAGCTTTAACTAAATTGAAAAACTGAGCTTGTATTTGTGTATGACTAAAAGCTCGCAGTGGATAGATTAGAGAAACAAATGTCAGGAAAAGGAAGAAAATAGACCGAAGAAGATCCATTCCTCAGACAAAAGTTAGAGAGAAGGAAAGTTCTGAGATGGTTAAGATGGTGGTTGCATAGGAAGGAGGTGAAGAAGCAAAGAAATATATATGTGGGGGTGTGATTGAGATGATAATAACACTGCAGTAAACCTTGATGATGACAAAGCAGGTTCCTGCAGCAACACTCCTACAGAGAAAGAGAGCCATATGCATATCTTTGCATAAAGAGGCTTTATGTTTATACCCACTAACTCAACGTAGAGAATAATATCAGTTCAGTGCTTCTTTTTCCTGATAAGGTATTGTAACTAAACTGCATCTCATCCTAATCACCGCATGCTCTTGCGATCAGTACCTCTTAAACATCTGATCAATCTCTTTCTCTAAAGTAAGAATGATAATAGCTAGTCGTGTCGGGTTCAAACAATGTTTTTTTCTTTGGTCCGAACTTAGTTATGAAACAATTCAATTAAAATAGCTTCATTTTGTCGTTATTATTTGAGATCGTTTCATACTATTATTGCTTGCCTCTTGGAACTAAATTATTTGAGATCGTTTCATACTATATGATGCTTATATTAATTCACAAAAACATGTGCATGACGAGATTACTATATCTTATTCTGAATGCTCTATATCTTATTTTAAAATTGAGTAAAGTTTATAATTTTTTTTTACAATTGGACATTTAATTTGTTACAGATTTCTATGTTAGGTAAATTGGCTTGAGTTTGATTTTAATCAGGGCTCTATCTAAGGTGCCGATATTATATATAATTATTAGGGTGATTTTTATTACTAATGTAACTAATATTATTTAAATTATTGTGTATTAATATTGAATTGCTCATTCTCATCCGACAAGTGCACCGATGGTCAGCAAGTATAATCGTTCTAATGATAATTTTGCACGTATAAATAATTTAAATGATATTTTTCCAATGATTATTAAAATAATAATTTATTAACCCTTTCATTTATCTAAATAAATAATTAAATTAGAATGAAAAGATTATTTTAATATATTAATATGAAAAATTATTTATCATATTAAGATATTTTGCAATTAATATCTAATTGAGAGATAAAAATAATTTATGGTACTTTAAATTGTTTTATAACAAGTATAAAAAAGAAAAATATTTAAAGAAAAACATGTAAAGACGTAAAAGCCAAACGAATATTTATTTATCCTTCGTAACTCAGACATCTTCTTTTAAAAATATAACAAAGAATTCTATAACAAATTTAAGGGCTAATAGTAAAAAAAAATTATAAACTTCACTCATTTAACCCGAACTTTAAAAAGTAGTGCTAAAATATTTTAATTTTCAATTTTTAACAAAAAAAAGTCTAACATTAAGTTTTTCATCAATGCGCATGATGCGGCGATTTTTACCAAATAACTACAGCATATTATATTTCTACCATATATGAATTTGTATTTAATGAGTTAAAAATATCAAACAACAATTCAATAAAAATTTCGTTGATACGCAAGATCTGGAAATGTTCAATAGTACGTAACCTTATTCTAGCTATAAGAGAAGTTGTTTTCAAATGATCCACCAAGAAAGAATAATCATTATCATCATCATCAACAACATCAACATAATAATAATAATAATAATAATAACAATAACAATAACAATAACAACAACAACAAATACTTATTAATTAAAATATATAATAATTAATAAATTAAATAATACGGTAAAGATTAAACGTAATTAAAAAAAAACTTAGGATAAATCCCTTAAAGGTAAGTATTACATATTTAAAAGTTTAGGCTAACTATAAGAGAAAAATACTAAAAAAACCTATGCGAACGACAAAGACCTCTTTATGAGAGATTCTTTATTTGTATCTTAGTACTAGAAAGTTTTTATTGCATATCATGTCTTTGATAAGTTCTAGCAATATCGTATAATTCTTGATCACCTCTTCCAATTTTTTCTTATGCCTTAATTTTTTTCCTTATAATTTTTAAATACAATATTCTCACATCTTCTTACTGAAGCATCTAGGTGTTTCTTATTAACATGTCCAAACCACCTAAGCGGCTAAGCCTTATCTCTTTTAATTTTTCAAAAATATTTGTCATTGTTAATTTGCCCTTTGTCATTACATTCTTAACCTTATCTCTTCTAATAAAATTGCACATCTAACGTAACATTCTCATCTCTGTTACCATTACGAAGGAGTGTATAATTATTTTAGGCTTTTTGATATTTTAATTTATTAAATAACAAAATTCGTGCGTGGTACAAATACATTATGTGGCAACTACATAGTAAAAAATACTAATTTAATATGACTTACCACATCATCCGCATTAACGGAAAACTTAATATCTGACTACTTTTGCTAAAAATTAAAAGTTGGAGCATTTTAACTCTACTTTTTAAAATTTAAGCTAGTATTACCAAATTTAGTAAAATTTGAAAAAAAATTATATAATTAACCCTAAAACGCTAACCTGTAAAAACTTTTAAAAATCATTATTAACCACTTAAACCATGCCTAAAAAAATACTTATACTAAATTTATGTTATGTTTATTAACAAATAAATATTATTAATAATAAAGATTAATTATAAAATTATTATTTAGCAGTTACTAGTGATTATTATTATTAAATAAAGAATTATTTGTAAATTAATATTTATTATTATTCATATTATTATAAGGGAAGACAAAGTAATATACTCTTTGTTTTTATTGACTTAACGGAGGCATATGACAGGGTACCTAGGGAAATTTTGTGGAGGTGTTTAAAGACGAAGGGAATTCTTTTGTCTTATATAAGATTATTAGAGATATGTATGAAGGGGTAAAGACTAAAGTAAAGACGATACGGGGAGATACAAAAAAAAATTTCTATCGATATTGGGTTACACCAAGATTCCTTATTGAGTCCTTTTTGGTTTGCAGTAGTGATGGATGAGTTCACCAATAGTATTTAAGGGGATGTGCCTTGGTGTATGTTGTTTGCTGACAATATTGTCTTACTGAATGAGACAAAAGAATGAGTCAATGTCAAATTAGAACGTTGGATGAATACATTATAGTAGAGAGGCTTTAAATTGAGTCGAACTAAGACTAAATACTTAGAGTTTATATTTTTGGGCCATAGGGCGGATCTTGATGTAGAGGTAAAGATTAGTTCAAAAATTATACCGCAAAAATAATGTTTTAATTGCCTAGGGTATATCATTCAAAGCAATGGAGAGATTGATAAATATATAGTCCACCATACCAGATCACGGTAGCTTAAACGAAGAAGTACATCAGGAGTTTTGTGTGACAAGAAGATACCACTCAAGCTCAAAGGTAAATTCTATCATTTAGCGATTAAATTGACTATGCTAATCGAAGTGGTGGCCTATCAAACAAGTGCATATTCATAAGCTAATGGTGGCGAAGATAAGGAGGCTTCGTTAGATGTGTAACCTTACTAGAGGAGATAAGGTTAAGAATATATTGTTAAGAGACAAATTAAAAATGGTGAGTATCAATGATAGACTTAGGTGATTTGGACAAGTGAAGAGGAAACACCCTTGACGCTTTAGTGAGAAGATGTGAGAAAATAACACTTAGAGACTGCAAGAGGAAAAAAGAAAAGTCTAAAAAGAATTGGGTTGAAGTGATCAAGAATGGAATGACTTTGCTGGAACTTACAGAGGACATGACCTGCAGTAGAAAACTTTGATGTAATAGGATACGGATAAATGAACTCATGTAGAGAGGTCTTTATCGTTCTCTTAAGTCCTCTAAACTTTATTGTTTGAGTCATTTGTTTTATAGACATCCTTAATATTTTGATTAAGTAGTACTTCTCTCCTAGTTATTTAGCCTGAGTAATTTTTTACTTATTTTATTTACTTTATAGCAATGGCTAATGTGAGTTATTTTTGTACTTGTCTCTTTTTTTATTAGTTTGTATATTTATTTACTTAATTTAGCTTGTATTGTTAATCTTTACCACATTAAATATGTATTATAATACATATTTATATATATATAGTTATATGTATTTATTTATATTTTGGATTATTATTAATTTGCATTACATGTGGGTCTATTGGAAATAATCTCTCTACTTTGTAGGGATAAGGTTGCATATCACTGAACATCCTCCGACCTTGTATTTCAGTGAGACTATAACTTGGTGTTGTTGTTATTGTTTTATATTATTGGAAATATAATTATAAATAGGTGTTACTTTATCTTAAGTAGGGATTAATGTTTTACCTTATTTGAAGGTGGTATTAATTACATATATGGTTGTGTATATGTGTGTGTGCGCGCTCGCGCGTGTATGTAATCTTTCAAACTTTTTTAAAAAATTGTCTCTTTAGTTTTTTTCTATCAGAGTATAGATCCTTTGCCTACTGTCAATAAGACTTATTCCTTGATTACTATAGAAGAACGCCACAAGTTTATTGTTCGAGGCTAGGAAGAACAAGTTGAGGCGATGGCCGGTAATGTTGTCGCCTGTAACCAAATATAAAAAGAAGCCAACTTCCTGTAACACAAATTAATGTAGTAATGTAAAGTAGGGATCTTTCCCACGAGGAATCTATTGGTAAATATTACACGAGTTGAAAACTAAATCAAATTAGAGGGTTGAATTAATGTGATTTAAAGAAATTAAAAACGACAAAATTTTGAAATAAATGAAAATATTCAAATCTAGGCCTACCTACGTTATCAAACTAAGATGGATGATCGATATAAAATTAAGTCCATTAACAAATACTCATTGGGTGATGTCCTCTCTCAAGATTAAATGAATAGAAACATGTATTCTAATCATTTTTATTAACCAACAATTTAGATACGATCTTAAGTTTGATTAATTAATAACTTTAAGAACCAAAAGAACCAGTGAGCAAGACAATACACATATGGTATGTATTTAATCTAGAAAATTATCTTTTCTAGAATTTCCAATCCCTAACGTAAAGATAGTAATCTTAATTGCCACTTTGAATTAGCAAAACTAAACATCAAATACTACTAATCTGGTTGTAAATTAAATCAATCAATTCCTAGTTGCGCATCCTAAAGATCAATCAATTAAATCATAAAAAGCAATTCAGAAGACACTTAATATTCATCAATGAAATAAAATTTATTCAAAAAATCTCACACATACTAGATGATAATGTGGTTCCTTTCAACCAAGAAGGAGAATTTAGCTACTTATAACAGAGGTAAAACCCAACAGAAGAATAACAAAACACATAGTCTCCATAAAATTTTTCAACAAAATCCAAATCTCCTCAAAACCAAAATAAAAACAACAGAAAACGTATTGTCCTCTCTTCCCTATTATTGTTATCTTTATAAGATACACTCCTTATGTAATTGGGCAACAGATCCCCACCTAAAAGACAACAACTTGATTCCCTAAATAATAACAATCCTAAGTGAATTGAATCTGTATTCAAATCAGATTCTGCAAATAAATTTTTCCTTTGCACGTACCCAAGCTTAGTCAAAAACTTTTCTATCAACTAGGAATTCGAATTGTCTTTACTTTCCTTGCATCTATTTGATTCAAATTCATTTCCCATGTGTTGAAAACTATATGAGAATAATTAAGAAACAGGTTCATTAATTTTAAATAAAAATTTCAACATATTAAAGAGATTTATATCCAAAGTTAGCACAAAAATAACAACTTATCAATGGCCTTATTGGTGTAGCCAACGACCAATCCAAAGTTTGGTCTTCAGATTGGAAACTCACTACAAAAAGACTAGTTGTAAAGTTTCAAAGTGTTTTGATGTCGTCAGCAATCCCACTTGGTGGAGGGGGCTATGAGGCCAAAATTGCACTGCATCAGCCCGCAATCGAGAGTAGGACAACTCAAGAGGTGAATGAGCCCCAAGAAGGGCTCAAGCTTTTTATGTTGTTAGAGAAGTGCTCTAAAGACAATCACTTTAGCACTTATTGTACAAATCATTTTATGATTAATAAAGGTATTTCTATTATTTTGATGTTCATACATTTATGAATTTGATGTTGATCTTAAATTGATTTAATGAAGTCCTTGATACAAAACATAACATGGAGGAAATCATGATAAGATCATGATAATGAGATTCCTATCATATGTAATTATGTTAGTATCTAAACTTTCCCTAGTCATAAGATTAATGAGATAGGATCCCATTAATCTTGATAAACTAGCACATATTATATTCCTTGATTTGATCAAGCAGTAGATCTCAAAAGTTGTAGACATGAGTTGTTTAGAGTTAATGTGTGGATGCTTACTAAGGGTAGTAAGTATATTGGATTGACCTACTATGAGACAATCATATGGATATTCTATTCCAATGTCAATGATAGTCTCATCATAGCAACGGTGCAAGTATCATTTGATTTGCAGTGCTCAAGGATATCTCAAATGCTGATCCTGCGCTTTGACTCCATTTATCGGTGTCTTTCAGGGGTTACCATAGGCTAGTGATTGGGTACAGCTTGAGGTATTCGAAGGTAATTAAGTAGCCAATAAAGGATTCACCACTCCTGATAGAAAGAAACGATACCCATGACCTCTTGTCGAGGTCATTACTCGGGAGTTTCTGGCCAGAGCAGATATGTCTCATGAAGAGAGTCTTCAATAATACATAGAGTAATGAGATCCTCAGGACAGGATCTAATATCACTTGGACTAAATGTGACGTAGTCAGTCTAGTGGGAGTTGAAATTTTGACCATACTCTGAACTAAGTAGGGTATAGCTAGTAAAAGGACGAATTACATGACAACATTGCAAATGGAAGGGTTCATAGTCAAACGACTTATTACTATTCATGATCATTAATTTCTCATAACTTCCATTAATGCTTACTTTTCATAGCCATTGACTTCCCATAACTCTCCATCGGTGATGGGGGTTATAGAAGGCCAAATGGTGTAGAAAATAGAGATCATTTTTGTGCATCTTGTTTAAGACACAAGAGAAAGAAAGGTTCTTTCTTACACACACACTCTTTTCTCTCTAACTCACACAAGAGTTCTTGTCTTTGCTAGCTCAAAGAAAGAATTCTAGCCATCTCCTAATCAGGTTTCATCCTTCTATCTTTGTGTGGACTTTCATTGGAGACGGTCTACGTTGATCGTAGTGGTTTACGACAACCCAACGCAAAGAAGATTAAAGAACGAAGGAGATCATTGGAAAGATATGTAAACATCTTACATTTCATATTTTTGTTTTCTATATATGCATAAGTAGATCTGGTTTTTAAGGTTTCGTTTTATTTTCTGTTGCATATATTTGATATATATTAGGTATGAGATGCATGATTGGAACCTTAAATATGTCGCACAAGGGAATTTTAAAAGCAATAGCAACATTCCAGGCCTATAAAGCAAGCAATTTCTGAAATTATTAACACTTTTAAATCGTGATAACTCTGAGAAGCTTTTTGTAAAGAATTCTAAAAAGCTTATATATATATTGGACAGTGGCACATCTAATCATATGACAAGTTGCTTGGATTTGATGTGCAATGTCAAAGAAGCAACAACTCTGCCAATAATTCTGGCAAATGGAGCTAAGATCATTGTGACAATGATGGGTCGAATCATATTAAGTCAAGACGTGACTTTAATTAATGTCCTTTATATGCCTAGTTTGATTTGTAATTTGATTTATCTACGCTAATTGGTTATTGAGTTAAATTATCAAATTATGTTCACTAATGAGCTTTGTGTAATACAATACTATTCCTCGATGATGTTGATTGTAGTGGGTGAGCTTCAGAAGGGTCAACCACTTCAAGTATATAAGTTTGCATTCAACTATGAAGACAAAGAGAGTGGAATCCTTCACAGTCTAGCATCGATGTCTTAGACATTAATCAAGTCAACACTTATCTTTTATTATTGATATTAGTAGGATAGATTTTAAGAACAATAATATTTGTAATGCTTGTTTTCGAGCAAGTTTTCCTTTATTATTGAGTATTAACAATGCTGCAAGTTATTTCAATCTTATCCACCGTGATTTATGAGGATTTTATAGTAAAACTTCATCTTATGGTGTATACTATTTTATTAATATTGTGGATGATTATAATTGTGCACTTTGAGTTTATTTACTGAAAGATAAAAGTAAGGCTAATTGATGCTTAATAGATTTTTTAAAATTGGTCAAAACTCTATTTGGGAATATTTTAAAGTGTATAAGAAGGGATAATGGGTTAGAGTTTGATATAGGGTCAATGCAAGAATTATATAAAGAGAAGGATATTATTCATAAAACTAGTTACATAGAAACATTGTAGCAAAATGGGAGAGTAGAATGTAAAAATAGGAATATTTTAGAGGTAGCAAGGGTGTTGCAATTTCAAGCAACTTTACTTGTTCGTTTTTGGGCTTAATGTGCTTTGACTACGACTTATTTGATGAATAGAATTTTGACTGTTAAATTGAACAAATAATCACCACATGAGATTTTGTTTAGTGTTACCTTGTCCTACAAACATGCTAAAGTGTATAGTTGCCTATGTTATGCTCATAATGATCTAAGACTAAAGGATAAATTTGAGCCTAGAAGCAAGTGTTGTATCATTGTAGGATACCCCATATGGGAAAAAAGGTTCGAGGCTTTATGACCTCGAAAAGGGTGATTTTTGAAATTCTCATGATGTTTCGTTTCATAAAAATATTTTTCCTTTTGCTCAAAGTAATGAACATATTGAGCGTCAAATTCAGGATATTAATCTTTACTTTGAGGAAAGTTTTGCTATGCCAGAGATGAGTGATGAGAGAGAAGACGAAATCATGAGCGAAAATCTAGAGTTAAAGGGCAGGAAATAGTTCTCACTAGAAGATTGCTAGAGCTCAAGCAATACATAGTAGATTGTAATGAATAACTCGTCAACCGACTCGGATACAGGACTATGTTGTTTATTATGCCATTATAGGAAGTTTGAGGCCATTTTTAGATATAATTTCTGTTGGACCCCACACTCCACACCCCACCCGAAGGTGTTTGCGGGTTATACCGCGGCGTGTGTTTGCAGGTTATACTGCGGCGTGTGTTTGCGG